>CAJQZM010020089.1:0-11992 GCA_907164665.1 Colias nastes | reverse complement strand
GAGGTAATCAAAAATGTATGGAGGGACGGTCGGTACATCCACCTTAAGTATGAGTGCTCATTTATTAAAAGATGACCTCTAAACTAATAAAAAATGTTATCATAAATTCGGAAAAGATTATTAGAATAATCATTATATTTTTGCGTTGTATCTACATTACGACTAATGCCAAGAGACCTTTTACCGTACTTACAGAAATGCATTTATAGTTAAAATTACCACATCTTCAAGAACATCTTGTTTTTATATCATCGAGTCTTTAAATATATACTTATACACAATTATAAACTCCATACGATTGTAATTTAGGGACACCGCCGCATTGAAATCACGTATCCCATCTTCGAAGTTAATATAACCCATTTAATCTACACTCTCTTATCTTATTACTTCTTTTCCTTTCCCAATAATACCTAATTACATTTACTTGGTTATAAATTGCTATATTTTTTGGACATAAAACATACCTTTAAATACGTTACTTCAGTAAAAAGCAATAGAAGCTTGCAATTTTACTCTTTACTGAACTAAAGATAAATTTTGATATAAAAAGAGGAATTTATTCTAGCTACTACAATCGCTCCAAACATGTGAAGCGTAATTGAAAATTCTTTATTACTGGACATCTGTTAGAACATTATGTCGTAGATTTCAGAGAATTGTTAGTAATAAAGATTTGTAAGGACGGGTTAGATATTAGACAACCGGTATGTAATTTATATGGATTTGGTTAAATAATTATATTAAACGCACAATTATTATAGAAACACGCTTAAACCACGTATATATCTGTCAACTGTGCTTTAAGCACATCATGAAATTATTGTATTGTCACATGATTGTCACCGATCCTTGATACGTGTACGAAGTTTGAATCAAATCTGTCCGTTTAAAGTGGGTTGAAATCGAGTCTAAGGGATTTGGTTCCGTACAAAACTTACAAACATACAAGCGAAGCGATACGTTTGTTAAAAAAACAGTCTTCAACTATAATGCCTTTTTGATTATAAAAACAACACTAATATTTGTTGCATCGTGATTAAGTAACTACATGGTAATTAAATAATTACACACAATTTCATTGAATTTTATAACGTTAGGATCAATTTTCTAAATAACTTGTACGCCAAGTTATTTTTAGTGAATTTAATGAAATTTTTATTGTATCCCAAAACAGTAAATTACACTCGGGTGCAAAAAATACTTGGCAGTTGGGACTAGGAACATTCACACGTCGATATTTACGATCCCTTAGTCCGTATGCCCACATTTTATTGTATAATCGGAATTTAATGATTTTTTTCTAGTAAGCGACGCGTATTTGGAAAGTATATACGCGATAAACGCGTAAGAGCCTTGTATAGTTTCAAAAGAGTTTTGCTAAGTAGAATATACTCTAATAACTCGAATAATATAATATATACAGTGTGGAAATTTTCTATGGGTCCTGGAGGGAAAGTACTTTAAATACTGAAGATAGCAAATTTTGCTGAAAGGAAACATTCCTTTATTTTTAAAAAGAAATAGAACTGTATTCAAAGATTTTCGAAAAAAGTTTAAAATTAATAAACACGTATTCACCCTAATGCCTTACATACTCACAGCATTCTCAGGTTAACATCTTATTTTAGTAGATATTTATTGGTTTCTCCATAAAGTAGCATATCGATTCGATATCATAAATACCTAAGAACATAAAGCTAATTTATTGGTTTATTTACATTACCTTTATAGCCGGTAATCACGAAACTATTCGAGTCGTTGCTTATTCAATATTCATGGATTTTTTATTGAATTCCTGCGGCCTGATCGAGCTTTGTTAACAATTTCGACTATTTGTAAACTGTTATTCGACATTTGATTGAATTCGAAGGTTTTCTTCTTTAAATATTTATTGAAGTTGTGCTTATCCGTAATAAATCTATAATAATATTATAAAGCTGAAGAGTTTGTTTGTTTGAACGCGCTAATCTCAGGAACTACTTTTCCGATTTGAAAAATTCTTTCGGTGTTAGATAGCCCATTTGAGGAAGGCTATAGGCTATATATCATGTCGCTAAGACCAACAGGAGCGGAGCACTGCGGGTAAAACCGCGGAGCACAGCTAGTATGTAATAAAGAGGTGATGGAGCTTTCGATTAAGTAATAGGGACCTTTATTATCTGTTTCTTTTATTGAATTTGTTACATCAATTGTTTTTAGTTTTCTGAAATAATATTAACTATTTTCTTCTGTTTGAAATTGTATGCGCGTAATAATTGACAAAACCATAAAAAAAAAACTCAAAGGAATATAACTCGAAATCATCACTAAGCAAATTCTGTTCCTTTCTCTTTCTCGAAATACAAGTAATTCTACACAAAAGACATTTAAAGACCCTTCATGGCTAAATCCGGAAAAAGCACGTACACATTCCTTTGATTTCAGCCACAAACTTTCGTGTCAATAAGGCTTTTCTGGCTTTGTGCTGTCATAGATTAGAACAATGTTACTGGGTCAAGACATGTCTAGCTTTGACGCTAAATAATTCTTGGGATCAATACTTTCAAAATGAATGAAGGAGGTGACGTTTAGAATCTTAGGTAGTTTATAACACCCTTTCTCTACGTATATCTTTGGTTTGAAATTAAGAAGTGAGGTTTGAAATGAGTCGGAGTGTCGAATAGTTTATTTAATCACCTTTTTGAAGAATATGTTTAGTTTATTTTTAAATTTATAGCATTAATAACTTCTCATTAGTTTTCTTTATTATTAAGGACAATATACCAGTTTATCGAAACAGTGAGCAATTGTAACAGAGTGTAATTATAATCGAATTTATTGCTTTATTTATTTTGATCAGACCTATCACTTTCTCAATTAACAATCGTACAAGCACAATCCGGTAAAATAAACAAAAGATATCGAATTTTAGACAATTACGGTTTTCATTTTCATTGAACTGAGAAATGATTTTGAAAACTCCCAATGAATAGAAATAATAAAATCGACAAAGGTAACGCAAATTTCGCAGATCTAATTCCTGGAAAATTAATAAATTTAGAAATTGTGGACTCGGTAATAACGCTTACCTACCCGTCAAAATTAATTTGAAGCAATTAAAAGTGAAAAAACCTCGTAATAATTCCAAGAATTAATATATAATAACCTACCTTACTAAAATCAGTACTTATAAGTAGAACAAGTTCATTAATACAATAAACTTTGTTCCTTTCGTGGAAAATTTTTCTCATTCAGCATAAAAATATCAATAATAACCTTAACTTACGATTTAAGGACTCCCATCATTTTAAGGATCGTCAGCTTAAGGAGTACTTGTTCGACTACTTAAACTACTCACTAGAAATCCACGTGCCATTCCATCTCACAGGTACCAGGGCGTCAGAAACTATCTGTAGTATCTTTATCCGCCTGCCCTTTACCCGTAGGCCTTCATCTCGTGGTGTCAACAGCACCACTGACGTCACAATCAACGTTAACACCAGCACTATCATAAGCACTGATGTTTCTTGTTTATTTAATCAGTTACTTACCAGAAATCCACGTGCCGTTCCATCTCACAGGTACCAGGTCGTCAGAAACTAAGTCTTGTATCTTTAGCCGCCTGCCTTTCACTCTGGGGCCTTCATCTGGTGGTGTCAACAGCACCACTGACGTCACAATCAACGCCAGCACGAGTACAATAACAAGCAACGCGATGAGAATGCCCCTCCAGTTCCTTTGGTTCGGACTGCCTACCACCAGCTTCTGGAACAAGAGAGAAGGGTGAATGTCTGTTAAAGAACGATATACTTATTTTAACAATTTGATAGTAACTGAATGTATAGGAACATACATAGAATATAAAGGGTGAGTTAAGCTATGGAGTTACCATTACAGAACTAAGGAGTTTAGAAAGAGAATTTGACTTATACAGTGTGGAAATTTTCGATGGGCCCTGGAGGGAAAGTACTTGAAATACTCAAGATAGAAAATTTTAAATTTTAGTATTTCAAGTACTTTCCCTCCAGGGCCCATCGAAAATTTCCACACTGTATGTGTTTTAATCTTTTAACAAAATTCAGTTATTTTACGTATTTGAGTAAGTTAGTTCAACGCTAGTCAAAATAAGAATTTAAATAAAACAGTCATTGCATAAGCTTGTTCATAGAATAACGTAAAGAAGTATAGTCGATAAAATATCTTTACCTAACTGTTTAATTTTATATTTATTGTATTTTTGATTTGGTGCCAAGTAAATGAATATCTATATCTATATGTCTCTATTACTTCAAGTCATAAATTATTTAACTTATCCAATATGACATCTTAATTGATATACGCCCTTATTGGTGATTAATTATGAATTAATCTGTAATTAATTAATTCACCATATCTTATATTCGAAAAGGTTATTTATTTAACTATTGGAGGTCCTTTCCTTATTATCTACAAATCATCTATTCTAACATTATAAGATACATGTTTGATTACACATATCAAAAATATATATTCTAACTTCATACATAGCGCACACATACATTAACACCCTTTTTTTCCATTGAAAAATTACCAAAAACAAAATGACCCATATACCCGTTCACCAAATCAATCAGATGAAATTTTAAATATTTATAAGGCCCAGTAAGCAAGGTCCATCGCTATTGTATTGAAATTGATAAATCGAGCCGTTTCCGCCTGTCGCGATAGCAAATAGATATATGGCCACGTTAAATGGAGTTCATTTTTAACGGTTATGTGAAGAACCTACGGATAATATACTGGTAGGAGCTTTATACTGACGGTAGGATATATTATGAGATATGGAGCAAAATTTTATGGTATGGTTAGGTGAAGTAAAAGGTTTTAAAGATTAGAATTTTCGTGTAGCGCGTTTGCGTATTATGTAGTCATCTGCGGTATTACTTAAATAAATTAAGACTAGTTTGATTCCCATTTTTGGAAAAAAGTATTGTGTGATACTACTGATGAGTAGAGTGTTTTTCTTCCGTCATTTTTTATATTTATGAGCGTATTATATTAACAGAAAAATATATGTTTCGCTTGACGATAGTTTCAATAACCGATTCGCATTTTAAGATTTTCTAAAATGTCCGGAAGATTAACTTACC
This sequence comes from Colias nastes, assembly GCA_907164665.1. Classification (NCBI taxonomy): domain Eukaryota; kingdom Metazoa; phylum Arthropoda; class Insecta; order Lepidoptera; family Pieridae; genus Colias; species Colias nastes. Next base: position 6,881 of record CAJQZM010020089.1, on the reverse strand, counting down.
ACCAAATTTAAGAAGCATCTATAGATCTGTTAATTTCATTATTTAAAAAGTATACAAACAACAGAATCATATTAACAAATTATATCGACCGGCCCGCGAAGGCGCAAAAAAAACCGAAATTTACTTATTAATAATTTATTGTAAAAAAATTACATTATAAATTATTCCTAACTTAAACTACGTCCCTCCCGTTCAATGTTGGAACAAAGAGTGCTTGTCCTCCTCGGCGGGGCAGCTGCAGCGTCGCGGTGGCGATGATTGCCGCAACACTCTCTGGAAGCGCAGGTGTGCGCGATGTCGCAATTGCTAACAGGTGCAGCTTCTTGGGTGGCCCCATGCATCCTCTAATCTTATATGTAGGTACATAACACCTCCCTCCTGAAGTTCAGCGACTATTGGCGGGCAAGGCTCGTTAATATCGCTGAAATTTCACACTCCGCCGATTGGTGTTCTATTTCTTCTTTTTGATTATCTTGAACACTCGTAGTAATAGGCTTTGATGTACGCACTCTCCGTACGACGTACCATGTCACTAGGGCAACTGCACTCATTATTAATATAACATATATCGGTATTATGGAAGGCTGCATATAGAGAATCTCGTATCCGTTGTTAGTACTGATAGGCATTTCCATTGATATAGCTCTGTTACTAGCGTGTAATTTATCCAAATTTATCGAATTCAACTTCAGAACTTCTTCATCTGTATTATATTGGCTGGAATCTGGCAGGTTTGCAATTTTCATTATCTGTCCTTTGATATGGTCTTCTCGATTGACTATCTTGAAAGCCTCCGTTTGAAGAATGCAGTTTTTGGGTATTGTGGCTAAGTAGCTTCCTTTAATGACGTCATATTGATCTTGCGAGCATGATAAGTGGATTTTTGATGGCTTGGGGAAACTGATGACGTAGTGGGCGTCGTCTAATTTTTCTAGTGCGGGCGCTCCGAGCTCCACAGGCGTGAAGAGACAAGATGCGACGACTCGTTGCGTGGTAATAAGGTGATACACGCAGTCATTTTTGGATCGATGATGGTTCAGCTTGTCCTCACATAGATACCCTAGGCCAGACTTCGGGCATTCTGCCTCCATGTACATAAAATCCTCGTCGTGAATTGCCACAAAAGGATAGGGTGGAATTAGGACTTTACTATCTTTATTAGGAACTATGGATAATTTAAATAATTCAAAGGTAGCAGGAAGGACAACCGGGAACATAAAAACTATAACTATATTTCTATTACTATAATAATAGCCTAGTTTAACTAAATCAAAATATTCTCTATAATTAACTTGAGGGATTTGATCTTTGCCATAAAATTTGTGTAATTTATTCAACATTTCTTTTAGTGAATTTGAATTGAACATAAGATGATGCGTACTTTTCGCACGAATAAAACCTAATAAATTTTCTAATCCATGTAATTCTTCAGATATATCATCAATATTATCTGATAGAATCGCTACGCGTTGAATTAAATCGATGTATATAGTAATGTTTAAATTATTGGCCTTTAAATCATTTATAGCTATTTCAATTTTCTCCTGATTTTTAATTAAGTTGTTTAAAATATCAGATTGTTGTTTTATCCAATCTTTACTGAGGCTTATATGATTATTCATTTCTGTGACCAATCTATTTTCATTATTTTGTAATAATTTAATTGCGGTATCATATTTAATTGCATCCGTATAGTCTAGGTTGCCAGAAATACTTTTTATTACTGAACCTAAACCATCTATGAGACCTCTCTTTATGCGATTGGGTTCAAAAGTTTCTAACTGATTTGATAATTTAATAATCTTATAATGCAAGTGTTCGATATGTGAATTATATAGCGAAAATAATCTATCGTGCAAATTAGGTGTTAATGAATTTAATTGATCCTTTACTATGGTTATACTATCACGAATATCTTTTAAATTAATAATTTGCAAAAATGAATGATAATGAGTGACAATTCTTGCAGTTCCAATATTAAATGGTAATATACCGGGTCCATCATCCAAGCTACTCAGGGTGGGATCTTCCGCTTGAATCAGGCACAGGATCAGAGGAAGGATTCTGTAACAATTTAGGTACCCTCTTAAGCCTAAATTTAGCAACAGCGCCATATTTCTTCTTAGTATAGATATGAATAGGTAAATCAGCCAGTACATCTGTTATAGGGATATCTAGAATTGGATTCTCCGCGTCAGTATGAACTGTGACGGTGTCGGAATTTGCTTTAAGAGTATCTGATTTCGAATGTGCAGTAATCTTAATTGAATTGGAATGAACAGTAATTGTATCTGAACTTCTTTTTATTAATGAAGGTGTTGTCTCTGTTGGATTAACCGCTAAAGAATCTGTTTCCTCATTATTAATTTGAATTCGCGATAAAGCATCGGCGTTACAATTTTGTTTTCCCTGCTTATAAATTACGGTGTAATCGTATTCGCTAAGTTTGAGCCTCCAACGTGTGAGACGGGAATTAGGTTCCTTTAAATTCATGACCCATTGAAGGGGCCTATGATCAGTCATAATTTTAAATTTACGGCCAAAAAGGTAAGGGCGGAAATATTTCGTTGCCCAGACAATTGCTAATAGCTCCTTCTCAATCGTGCTATAATTAATTTCGCTACTATTAAGTGTACGTGAAGCGTACGCAATTGGTTTATCGGAACCAACGGGGCCTTGCGAGAGTACAGCACCGATAGCTAAATTCGACGCGTCAGTTGTAAGAATAAATTCTTTATTGAAATCAGGATACTGAAGAATTGGATCATTCATTAATAATGTTTTACACCTATTGAAACATTCTATGTAATCTTTAGAAAATGTTATCTTTGAACCCTTTTTTAAGCATTGTGTCATGGGTTTCGTGATTTTAGCGAAATCTGGTATGAATTTCCTATAATAACCTAATAGACCTAGAAATCGTTTAATGTCGGTTGGAGTTTTCGGAAGAGGATACTTTTGGATGGCAGATATCTTATCTGGGTTAGGCTTTATCCCATCTTTGCTAATGATGTGACCTAGATACGCGGTTTCGAGTTTAAGAAATTCCGATTTATCCATCTGTATTTTAAAGTTGGATTCACGCAATCTCTGAAACACTTTTCCAAGATTAACGATATGCTCCTGTAAAGAAGTGCTAAACACTATTATATCATCTAGGTAAACTAGACAAATAGAATTTTGCAAATCTCTCAGTACATTATCCATTACTCTTTGAAAAGTAGATGGACTATTCTTTAGACCCATGGGCATTCTTAAGAATTCAAAATGACCATGTTCTACACTAAAAGCAGTTTTTGGAATGTCAGCCGGGTTCATTTCCACTTGATAAAACCCACTAGCTAAATCTAGCGTTGTGAAGTATTGACAGTTACCCAATTTATGTAAGACATCTGTAATATTAGGAATCGGATATTTGTCATCCAAAGTTTTTTCATTTAACTTTCTAAAATCAACAACTAAACGCCATTTAACTTTGCCGGATGCATCTGCCTTTTTAGGTACCACCCAAATAGGAGAGCTCCATGCTGAATCTGATGGTCTAATAATACCCTGTTCTAACATCTTACTTATCTGATTCTGTACTTCCTGCCTATGAATAAATGGATAGCGATAACTTTTCGTATAAACCGGTATTTCATCCTTAGTTCTAATAGAATGCTTAATTTTATTCGTAAATGTTAAGTTTTCTCCTTCTATATAAAATACATCCGCATACTGTGAACATAATGACTCTAAATTTAAACGTTCCTCATTATTTAAGTGATCAGTACGCAAGCGAGATAATACCTGTTTCACACGGTCGGACGAACTTTTGGTGCGCGTGCACTCGTTATTATAAACCTCGGCACATACTGGTCGATCCATTGAAAAAATTACGTCATTACGGGTTGGATTAGAAATTTCCACGATAGCGCGATTGCTTTTCGCCTTCGTTAAACATTCAGAAATATGACAATTACATATAATTTGTTCCGGTATAATAGCGTCTCCATTCTCAACATCTACAGGTAATCTAACTAATTTACTACTTCCTGCGGGTATGACGTCCTCATAAAGATTAGCGTTCCGTGAGTCATATACTAATAACCGATTCGTAGCATTGCAAGTATTTAAAGTTTTAGTTTTATAATTAATTGATGCTTCCCATTTATCTAACAAATCTGAACCTATTAAGCCGTCGAAATAATTGTGAAATTTATAAACGAAAAATGTAATATCGTCAGGGTCATTAAATTCAGGAAAACTAGGTAATGTTATAGAATAATTACTACGAGTTACAGCATGAACATTACTTACTTCAAAGGGGTCATAATTAAGAGTAACGTCAGGAAAATATCTCTGTACTGCATCAGGGCTAAGAAAAGATTGGTTAGCTCCAGTATCAATTAACAATTTAAGTGGAGGATTATGAATTTGAATATAAGGAAGTTGACGTTGCGTGTGTAGATTTAATTCTATTTTGGTTTTTCTAATTTTTGGTGGATTCTGAAAATCCTGGTCCTGTTCTGAACGTACGTCACACGTTTCATCAGAATTTTCAGGTGCGTCTGTCTGTTCGTAATGTACATAAGGTTCATATTCCGTACAGTAATATTCATTATTATAATAGTTATCCTCATAAGGATATAAATCGGTACAGTAATATTCTTCGTTATCTATATATTCATTATGATTCATCTCCCTAGTCTTAAAGTAATTACTCGGGGGTGGATTACCAAATTTTGACCAATCATGAGCGCGTGCAAAAGGTGTTGGTGGTAAAGTCTTTGTAACGTAATGGCTAACGCCACTCATAGGATGTGGTTTCGGTTGCGCGGGATGTTTAGGCTGTAATCTGAACGTATTGCTCTGCGGGTTATAGTTAGGGGGGTGCAGCGCGGAAAATTTGCATAGTACGAGTAGGACGTGCTGGTCCCTGTGGTTGATTAAAATTTCGATTAAAATTTGGTGGCTTAAATTGCGGTCTGAACGAATGTAAAGGCTGTAGTTTAGAAGAGATAGGTTCACTAAAATCATTATGCCTATAAAACGGTTCATTCGAGTACGGCATTCTAAAAGGTACGTGGGGTTTCCTATCAAAAGTTTCATTACGTTGTTGAAGGTATAAAGTGCTTTGTTCTTCATTCACGTATTCTAATGCTTTTTCAATGGTTGCGGGGCGCATGCAACGTATACGTGAGCCTAACGGATCTCGTAGGCCACGTAGGAAAGCCTGTAGTGTTAATTTTTGATACAGGTCCCTTTTTGCCTCACGAGTAGTAACGACTGTTTCATGTAATGCTATATACGTCATTATAGTACTAAAAAGATGTTGACATTTTTCGTAAAACTCTTGAGGAGAGCTACGACCTTGCGTTAATAAGGCTAAATCGTTATAAAGGGCGGTCTCATTCCTATGGTCAGAAAAGTTATTAACTAATACGCTTTTAATACCGTGCCAAGTAGTAGGTATACCGTTTGCATTAATAACTCGGGCTGCGGGCCCAGTGATTTTATTTAAAATACCATTACATAACGCGGCAGTTTTTAAAGTATTTCCGGGATCTTTTTCTATAAATTCCTCAGCCAATTGGTCACTTAAATGTATAAATCTTGTTAAAACGTTAACATTACCATCGAATTCTGGCAAAAGCCTAAGTGCATTAAAAATTTTATCCAAATCTGACATTTTAAATATCTGTATTTCCTATATATAAAATATATTAAATTTAATTAAATTTATTTACTTCGTTAACTAATATAAAAAAAATTAATAATCTTTACCTAATATATCTGAATTATAAAATGAATTAATTCGCAAAATTTGAAAATTAATTAATTCGTAATTAATTAATATCTAAACTTATTAATCTTTTGTCAACCTAATATCTATATTTGAATTTTTAGAAAATTAATTCACGATGAATTAATATTTAATTAATAATTACCTACGCACTACAGTTCCTCGGTTCCCGTGAATGGGTAATCTAGGAAAACTACAAATCTAGGGGTGGCAAGTCACTAAGAGAATTAGTGTACTTACAGGATTTTCATTTCGGCCTTTCTTGCAGTATCAATGTTCGGATACCCTTCGCGTTGCGGCGGCCAATGGATGTAAGTTCTGGATCCCCGTCGTCGTCCCTCCGATGGAATAGCGATCCTCGATGCTTGTAGTTTCGCGTTCCGAGAGACGGCTCTCGAGGATTATCCACAAGACTGCGCCAATTATATCGACCGGCCCGCGAAGGCGCAAAAAAAACCGAAATTTACTTATTAATAATTTATTGTAAAAAAATTACATTATAAATTATTCCTAACTTAAACTACGTCCCTCCCGTTCAATGTTGGAACAAAGAGTGCTTGTCCTCCTCGGCGGGGCAGCTGCAGCGTCGCGGTGGCGATGATTGCCGCAACACTCTCTGGAAGCGCAGGTGTGCGCGATGTCGCAATTGCTAACAGGTGCAGCTTCTTGGGTGGCCCCATGCATCCTCTAATCTTATATGTAGGTACATAACAAACATAATAATATTTAGGTACGCATACGCAAACGTAACCTACATACTACAATTACTTTCAACATCTGGTTTCATTGTAAAAAATAATGTTTCATTTTTATTCCTTTGGTCTCCTAAAATTTAATTCAATTGAGGTGAACCCTTATAAATTGTTTTGAATATAACTTCAAAGTATGAAATCTTATAAAAATTCACATTCGAGCACTGTTTTTTTGGTAACAATAAATGAAGTTGTTTATTTAGTTCTAACATGGGTTCTAATTATATAGGATTGCATAGTACAGGTGAAAATTTTGAATATTCATCAATTTGCGCTTACGTAGTGAACACAGGCTCTTGAAAAACAGTTTATAACTATATTAGGAGCCGGGGTCATTAAATGTA
>CAJQZM010020082.1:0-11639 GCA_907164665.1 Colias nastes | reverse complement strand
CACAATCATTGCAACAGTATGCAATATTGCATACTATTATCAAACTCACGCAAATACGGTACAACACAATAGCGTTGTTCAAACAATATTGTTCGTAGATGTTCCGTTATCAGCTGACAGGTGTAACGCTTGTGTGCGAGCGAGAGTTGTTGTGCGAGCGATATGAGAATATACATGTGGATTATATGCTATGATTTGGTTGAAATAGATGTGAAATAGGAAAGCGTATTGTAGACAGTAGGATACGAGTTTTTGCCTCTCTACTTGTAGGAAAGTTTTGATGTTTTGTCTTTTTTACTGAATTTACACAAGAAAAAAATGTGTGCGTGTACTAGTGTACACACGTAAGAAGTGAAACTTCTTTATGACCTTATTATTAATAATTTACTATATGCAACTTTACAGAAATACGTCGAATCACGCGTGGTAGGGATAAGAAAAAGATGGCGCGTAACGGAAAAAATGTCACGCGTAACGAAAAAATTTTACACCAAATTTTTTTCCAACCCCGATAAAGAAGTTTCACTTCAATAACTACATACGAAACTGAAATTCAGAACTCTTTCATCAGTAGAAATCTATATTATAATCTATATGTCCTATTCCTACGTGACAAATACATTATTTTTTGTTTATTAATAAACTGGATGCCGTTGCCTCGAAGGAAATAGGAAAAACATCACCTTTTGATCAAACGCTACGAAAACCCTTCGAGACTTGTTTCTTTTTGATTTAACGCTATGAAAAAACTTGGGATAATAATATTACATTCAAATCCAATTGTTCATCATTCATTATGAAGTAACATAACTATCACATAGAATAATATTATCTGTGCTATCACTTGGAATTGTAATAAGGAAGAATAGTAAAGAAAATCCTAAACATGTCCACTCTATGACAATTGTTTTGCGAACCGTACGGAATCACGCACACATTTATTAACGGAAAATTAATAACCACATCCATCTCTGTCTAACTTTAAACTAGCCCATATACGAGTGAGACGGCAGGTTGTCTCTCAACTCCTAAGTTTTATCAGACATTTGGAATTGTATGGACAGACGCCAAGAATGTTTATATTGTCGTTATGACAAATAACATAACTATTCACTGTCTATGCGATGTTATTTTGTAAGTTTTATAATAAACTATTGTGTGTATTACTGTAGAAGACTTGAATTATTCTTTATTTGTCACTAAGATTCTCTTGAGAACAGTAGGTAAGAGCTATTAGCAATTCGTTGATAGTTATCTTGCTAAGAGGTTTAATGGAATCAAAACAAATAAAGTTTATGTAAAGCCAAGAACCAAGATACATTGCTTATGACGGTAATAGATATTAGATACCTTCCTACCATCCTACTTACATAATTAATGAAAGAAACAGATAATTCAAAATTCAAAAATTTAAAATTGTTTATTTGGAACAATAAAAAATTAGAATTACTTGGCCTCCTGTTTACAAATAATATTTCACAAATAACTTTAACCGAGAGCTTTTCCTTTATTTTTTTTCTTTGTTTGTCTATACAGACCACGCACTACCTGACTACAAAATAAAATTTTGTGTACATAATTTACTTTATCACAAGACACTAACATTATAGTAAAATTAAAAGTACCTAGCTAATATTAAATAAAGTCACAAACAGTTTCAAAAACTGCCCCTTACCCAACAAAAGGGGCAAGGGGCAGTTTTTAGCAACACGTTGCACGCAACCTGACCGTCATGCATTATGCAACCTTAATAATGTCTGCCTACAGGCGACACCATATTGTTAAATGCAAAATAAACTGTTAAAATAGGTTAAGAAACTGTTTTTTAGATAGTTTATCAAATGAAGAGCGGAAAAATAACAGTGATAGGTACATATTTCCTACATTATTAGGTACTTTCCTAAGTTTTGGTAAACATGACATTATAGACTTTCTACGAGATTTCTTTTTTAAAACATGAAAGTATTGGACCTCTAAAATCTAAAGCTTTTAGAGTAGATAAAATGTATTTGAAACTCCTAGTTTTCTCTAGGTCTGTTCTATATTCTATAGAAACAATTATTTTACGCTTAAAACTGACTTCTGCATTTGCATGTTTTATTACAGTATTGCCATGAGTTTTATCTACTTACAACACGAAACATGTAAAACCAATAAACCAACACACTCGCACTTCATTCCGAAAACATCGTGGCAATAAACATTTAAAGCCTATCCTTATCTCGAGAGGTAGCAGGCTATAACAATTATAACCCGGCACAATTGACAACATTTCATTTTTTATAAGGCCATGAAAGAAAAAAACCGTTTCTTTATTTTGCTCTTGCGATTACAGAAAAAAAATTATTTCATTTTTTAATCGCATATTTTAAGAGAATTTAAATAAAAACGATAAATGTGATGATGACGTCATACATACGGAGGAATAAAAATGCGCTGTTGCCGCAACAAAATCGTGCGGAACGGAGCGTTGCTACTACGTCATCGCGGCGTCACGTCCCCGCGCCGTGCGATTGGCCGCGGATGACCTACGATTGTCCGCTACCACTTCGACTTGCCACGCAGCCGCCGAGCAGTGAACTCCCTCGCTAAATTCATTGTACCAAACGCACTCTGTAATTTTGACTATTAAATTTTAAACGCGCAAATTTATTTTCGACTTTCTTGCCACCCTAAATCCATTGAAACATAAACATGCGCCTTAGCCTAATTTAAAAAAAGTAAAAAAAAAAAACTATCACTGACATTTACAGGGTATGGCATGTGTCAAATTTCATATTAATGTCATTTTTGTGAATTATTCATGTAAACAAACTTTTAAATCGTGTTATTGTGTTTTGGTTTTCTAATTTAATCTCATTAGCGTGATGTTTGTTTGATTGGAGTTGGACCAATTCATTTATATTATACAAATAGTGCCTATAGTGTTCATAATTTTCTTGAAATAAAAGACTTTGTTTACTTACTAAAAGTTGTATTTATTTAACACTTTCCAACGTTTTTGGGATAGTATATTTGTTTCCCAGAAATTTTCAGCACCCCTTAACAAATCCTGCATAAAGTCATCATCATCAGTACTTGTGAATAAGTTTCTTTTGTTTAAAATTTGGATCAGCAAATAATAAATAACAATATTTACAAAGCTTGACGAATCAAAGTGACAAATGTGCCAAAATGTCAACTGTCAAGATTTTTTTTTTAATTTAAACTAGGTATGTGGCAAAGGAAAAAATGTATTCCTCCGTATGTATGACGTCATTTGGCGCTTACGACATTTTAGAATGAGATGATTTTAAAACTCAAAAAGATGAATGAAAACTTCCATATTTAGAAAAAGCAAAAAATACGTGTATCATAATTTTTGATCTAGTTTTCATTAAAATAAAAAAATAAGTAGCTTAAAATTTTGAAATGTTGTCAATTACGGAGGCTAAATCTGTGGACCGCACCCTTCGGGGGCCTCCCTAACGAGGAGAGAACTACGGGATGTTAGCGCGAGGTTCATTATGTACGGTGTCGATATGTGCCTATTTTTTTAGGTATTTGTGAAGCTTTTCAGTTGTTTTCAATGTATATAAAGACACTTTTTTGTAAAGAGTACTATATTTATTTTAGTTATTTACATCACGGTGCGTATAGTAATAGCAGTCAGGATTTTTACGTAAAAACGCATTGTATTATGGAAATTCCATGACATGATATCGCAATAATAATGAACTGTTAAATTGTTGCATTTTTAGTGGTTTTAAGTTATTATATTACCTACGACATGAAAGTAAATAAATACATATGAATTTTAAAGTATCAAATCCTGAACAACAATACATATAAACTTTCAATTTCATTAGCTACACCCACATCCCCCTATGTGTCTAAATACTTCGCGCGATAAATTCAAATATTATAAATTCGTGTTATCCAAGTTTACAGTGGTTCACTGAAGGAACCGCAAAACTCGAACCCTTTAAGTAAACCGCACCCCCCCTCCCCCCAGCCCTGTGACACCCTCCCCCTTGTTTCTGTAATGATGTTAGGAATATGTTTGCTCGACATGTGTAAGGTTGTTTCACGTAAGTCAGTGCGTGTTTCGCTTTTTGGTATATATATCTCTTCATCTACATTATTATAATTGCTACCGAGATATAAAATATGTTATTCCTTACTAACGTCTTATTTCCTTACTAACATATATAAATGCGAGAGTGTGTTGGTTTATCTTTATTTCACGTCGCAAAGGAGCTATTGTATGATATGATTTTTGGGTCTAGGGATAGTTATAGGAGGCTAGAGAATGACCGAACTGAAACATCTAATTCCCATTGCAAATTCCTTTGACCACTCGAGCGAAGACGTGGGCAAAAAGCTAGTATACTAATATGATTAGATGGTAACTGAAAATCTTATGAATCGAATTTGAAAATTCTGTCATCACTTCATCAGCAGAAGCTTCCTTATTCTTCGGTACATTTTGTTTCAGCAGGACCGAGGTTTTGCCAAAGAAATGTGTTTATTAATATCTTTTAATTGACCATTTTATAAAGCACTGGACAGAAATCAAAGCTGAAGTGTGAATATTTGGCATACATATTTGAATCCCGTGTCCCCTTGTGGGGTTTGGGGCAGATGCATTTCACATCTGTTTCACTGATCGATTTTCTTCACAAGTTCATGATCTCATGCCTTGTAACGAGACAATTTTTTTATAATCTCCACCAGAAATAGAACCCAGGACCCTTCGGTTTGTAGTACAAGAAGAGTGATTATAATTATATTCATAGTAATAATTATTACTACAATCATGATAATTATGCTATCTATAATATTCGTAACTATACCTATATATACATATTTTTCAGGGCGGTCGTAAAATATGTGATTTTGACCTATGTATCATGTAGAAAAAATACTGGCCTCTTTATATAAAAGAATTAACATCAAAACCTTTGATAAACAGTCATAAATAAAACATAAGTAAATCTTATAATACAAAATGTTTTACTTAACTACCTTTATGTATAACCTTCATTAATATTAATATCCATTAACCGAATTGAATTTACAAGCTTTTAATATTCTTTATGAGTAAAAGGGTTGGGTATATTACTACCTATACATCGCGGGTTTGTCCGCTCGCCTCGGTGTGAAAAACACGTTGTAGATGTAGAGATTATTACAAAAACACTGTTATTGTAATGATTGATATCTTTACAAATTTCGCTAAGAAGGAGAATTACTATCGTTTTAATTTGTACTCAAACTCAAACATTTATATCTTATTCAATTAGACTTCTTCGAGAAGCACTTTTGAAACGTCATTACCTACATATTTTTAACATTTACCACCGATTCGGAAAGCAGTTTCTACGGAGAAGAAAAAAAAATGTAAAATTTGTATTATTATTAGTTCCTATTGTAAGTAAATGAAACTTTGATTTACATACTTATTCAAAAACCCACAAAGAAATCTGTTTCGTTGGCAACTGAATAAACTAAATCCAAATAAAGAAGCTGGTAAAATCTAGTACTTATTTTAAATAAACTATTTATCCAATCTACGCTAAATAAACTGAATGCATATTTAATTATATTTCAGTGACAATTTGTTACGAAATTACAAATTAATTGTTTATTGTCGATTGATAACTTGATTCTCGGCTGATTATAATTAACACGCTATATTTTCAGTTTTGTTTTGCTCATAATATGTATAATATCTATAACAATAAATGTGGTAATCAATCTTCTAAAAGAACATAATTTTGATTTTTTAAAGTCTCTACAATGTAGTTAATTATAGAGATAAATAACACGGCCGAAAATCAAATTAGAGATTGAAAATTAATGAGGAAAATTTTAGTATTTCGTTCTTATGTTTATTTAAAAAAAACATAGCATTTATTATAACACTTTACAAATAATGAAAAGGCTCTTTTTATGAAACGTAAAAAATTAAAATGATCGTCATTTTAAACGAAAATACATTATAAGACAAAAAAATAACTTTATTTGATTTAGGTATATGTATAGTGTAGTTATGTCGACTCAATATATTTCGACTTAAATCCTCAACAATCAATACGTTGATTGAACTTTCACAAAATAGCTCATGAATATTTTCATAACACAATTATCCGCGGCAATTCCACGGATAAAAAACAAAGGTTCGCGTTAGGATCGCGGCTCGCCCTCGCGCCATTATTTTATTTCATTTTCCCCCGTCCCTCGGGGGTGTCGCTTCATCAAAACATTTATACGCGATGAAAAATATCACAATTGAATACGATGGCTTTTTTGTTTTTGCCGCGACGTTTTTATTGTGGTTTTATGGTGCTTCGGCATTATTCTGCGAATGTTTTGACAGTCGCGTTGAGTTATGTGCTGTTGAGCTGAGATCGCGTCAGGTCTTTGTGTTTTGAGGTTATGTTGTAAGATATCGAGACGATTTGGAAAGTTGCGCGGTTAAGCTTTTATTGCTGTAGATATGGCTGTTTTTTACGCTGAATTAGTCATAAATTAGAGGTTTACATGTGGTTCGATGTGAGGGGAAATAACAAGGATTTATATCCAGTCAAGTGCGGGACGACCGGGAGCCGGTCGATCCACATTCAGGGGCTTGTGCGTTGCGACCGGCTCCCGGTCGATCAACAGTCAAGGGTTTTGCGTTCGCTTTATAAAACGGTCTAATTTCCTTCCTCTTTCTAACTTATATGACATGTTAAGGAAAGAACAGGCTAGCTATAAATCAAGTTAACAACATAACCACATGATTTATGTGGCCCACGTTTGATGACACATTGAGTAGGTAGTTTTTTGTACAAAAAAATAAACAGGGAATGTGTAAAAAAAATGTATGGGAGGGTATGATGTTTTTATTTTCTCGTAAGAAGAGTGTAACAAAGGATCAATATATATTAAAATCTCACTGAACAGCTGTTTTAATTTTTTATTAGCAGACAAAATGTAACAAAAATTACAAGGGTACATTTGCTTTGACTTACAAGTTGTTTTTATTTATTTAAATGTTACCATGTTTTGACAAGGCATAGACTATTTTATTATCTATGAATATATATACTTGCAAATGTGCTATTGATAAAGGAATCTGAGATAATCGACTTTAAAAAAATATTGGACCGCCAAAAACCCCAACTGCGGCGGCACCGGGAGCCGGTTCCGCACAAGACCCGATTTTTGCAAAATGGCTCCCGCACTTGAGTGGATATGAGATATTTAAGAATGATATCAACTATTCTAACTTACTTGCCAGAAAAACAAAGAACCTAGAGTCAAAATGGCAATTTGTTTTGGACATTGAAATATTAAATACGTCACACAATTTAAATGCTTATAAATAATATATCATTAAGCTTATAGATTATGGCTATAATGTAATAAACTTTTCAAATGCTAAATGAAATACCTAATTCAAACGTGCAATAGTTCCACATAATTATGGCTCTTTTCCCTTATAATCCTCGTACTTAATGCCATAAATCCTAAAGTTTGTATGGCCTATAGACAGATGGGAATGTGTTTGTTGCTATTTCTAGTGAAAACTACTAAACCGATATGGCTGAAATTCACTGTAGACTATGAAGCGATACAATTTATATAAAAAAATCACTTCAAAAGTTCAGAAATTAATTGAAGTTAAATTTTGAACTAATTCATAAATCATATTTGATTAAGCAACCATAATATGACACAAGAAAGCTCATATGATTAGTATCTAAGTATCTATCAACTCTAAATTTTAAGATATTTGGATATGTCGTAGGTATATTCATCAATTAGAACAATGAACGTACAGAATGTGCAGATAAGCGGGAAAATAATCATAGTCATAAATTATTGCAAACTTTTGTAGCCTCCAATATCTAATTTTCAATACAAGTCACAAGCCTTGACAACCCTTAACTGCCTTTAGACCTATATAATCATAAAAACATAATATTGTTGTAGTGAGCAACGGAGCACTAAGCGCATGCGCGGCGCAAAGCGGCATGGACAAAGACGGCAAGAAGAAGCACACGAGGCCAACATTCAGTGGCCAGCAGATCTTCGCGCTGGAGAAAACCTTCGAGCAGACCAAGTACCTGGCTGGTCCGGAGCGGGCCAAGCTTGCGTACGCGCTTGGCATGACGGAATCACAGGTTAAGGTGAGCTTTTGGAAGTATTTTTGATTAAAAAATATAAGAAAATGAGGAGGGGTTGGTATCCGCATCTTATCGTGATTCGAGGGCAAGGCATAGAAAAATTGGATTTCAATTTTTTTACTTCAAACTATATTTAATAATTGCAGAGATGATAAAAGGAAATTAATAGGATAAACACATTAAACTTCTATAGTAGTAATTCCATTATTAATTCAAAAGTAATTGAATTATTATAATTTATGTTCTTCTCTACATCCTCTACTACTCTACATTTGTCTTTCAATGATTTTAAATTGATTGGTTTTTTGTCTAATAATTGTGTGCTAAACTCTTAACCGTACATATTAGAAAGAAATAGCTTCGCTGGTTACGTTCAACATAATATTATATTTAACGAGTATCACAGAAGCGAAACAGGCAATATCCGTTTTATTAAGCGCATACAATCTTTAACAACTGACTATTAACTAACATCTCCATTTACAACACTATAGTTTGAGTACAGAGTAACGGCTACTCAAACAGGGTAAACGCACGAATGTGCGACACTCGCGCCGCTCTATTCGAATGGCCATACCATACCATATGTCAGGGGAATAGTCCATTATGCGCTTAATAGCCGCTAGATAAGGATCAGATTGGTTTGCGCACATGTATCGTATAATCAACCATGTTGTCCGTCGGTAATCGGATTACGGAGATTGAAAAGTCAATCACTTAGTCGCGGCGTAATCAAACGATTTGCTCTATTGCTGTGGATTAACTGGAATGACATGTGGACGCGTTGCTTTGTGCGCCGGGTTGGAATCTATTTTATTTAATTATTTAGTTATACTTTAAATTGGTTTACGTTACTATAAGAGAAACAAAACAAAAGATAATTCTGGAAGATGAAATTATGCATTGTGTTTATTGAATCATAAACTTGTTATTCACAATTTATATTATTTTGAATTAATTTGATGGCAATGTAAGCTTTATGCAATTACTAGTTAAACAAGAAATACACTATTAGCTGTGAAGAAGTTAAAGAGACAAAAATGAAGTCGTAAAGTTACCAAAAATATAGGTATTGTACATGATGATTACAAGAACCAGAAATAACTACTTCTACAGATGTGGTATGTAAACACGAGCTGTATTCAAATTACTTCGTTTATCTGGTAGTATCGCTGTATCCTTAAACAGTATTAATGATAAGATATATTTTGTATGACAATATCGATGACATAAAAGTTCCCCTCACGTCTAAACTGTCTCAACTCGTAGATCATTGCGCCTAGTTAGCGTTTAATTCCGAGGGTCCAAATTGTATTATACTAAGTGATATATTCCATTTGGGGGTAACGCTTTGCTTTGAGGGCCGGAATGTGCACACACGAATTTGTTTGCATTCTTTTCGTATTCTTCTCATTGTTGGTTGTACTTGTTTTGTGAAATATTGGTGATTTTGCTTTTATATTTAATTTAAGAATAAAATACATATAACGAAGAATGAGGATACAAAAATATCATATAGCTTTACTAATATGATTTTATATTTTTCAACAAAGAGAAAGAAATACATTTAATTACATTCAAATTATTATTGATAAATAAATAATAGATTTGTTCTTGAAGCGTCTTCCTATAAATAATTATTCTTGTTCTCTCATTTCATAATATTCAATTTAAATTATTTCTCCGTTGCAAATGGCAAAAGCAAACTTAATAAAGTGTACGTATTATTGAAATCGCATCTGAATCGAGAAGGGTGTAGTAAGAAGTCAAGTGTACATAATAAGATTAATGTAAGTAATGTATCGTTTTCGTCGAGTGTTCACTGATTTTGTTGTGTCATTCCCTTAATATTTGTTTCGTGTTTCGAAATAGGGAATAGTAATGGCTCATTCATGTATAGAATTACATTATTTATACAGCATGTATGATATACATGAAAGTATTACAATACAGACGGTATAACAATATGTTTGAGATTGCATTAGAATGGAATAATTTTACTGTATCATGAAATCTTTTGCTTTATCAATAATTTATTGTCTTTTAATAAATGCAATATAAAGGTTCTCGAATGGCGACCACGTACAGGACGTCGCAGTGTGGGACGGCCTTCAACGAGGTGGACAGACGACCTGATCAAAGTGGCGGGGAGCCGCTGGAGTCAGGCCGCTGGTGATCGGTCGTTATGGAAATCTTTGGGGGAGGCCTATGTCCTGCAGTGGACGTCCTGAAAGGCTGGAATGATGATGATGATGATGAAATGCAATATAAATGATCAAATAGACACAAATAAAATTTCTGTTTCTTAGAAATAATTTGTAAACTTAACATATATAATTGTACTATTGGTTGATACAAACAAGATTATACTCCCAAGATTCCGATACCAAATCTGACCCGTCACACTACAATACATCATGCGTCCACACAAGTAATCCTTCACACCGCCACGTCCAACAAATGAGACCTCTCATTCGCTAATTGTGCTCAAAAGCCAACCACCGAAGGGTGCATTTACCCTACTTATACCTTACAAGCGAATTTACACCTAACGACTTTTGTATTAAGGCGCAATTTCGCGCGCTCATTTTTTATATCTTTTTTCGTCATGGGTGTCATAGCTCATTTGACATTCAATAAAGTTAATCCGTATGGAATTAAAGAGGGCTCGTATTTACACATGTGTTGCTCAATGCTCAGGCGGTGCATAATATAATTTATTTTGCTGTTTATTTTGCTGCAAACGATCTAAATTGGTTTAATGCTGCAATGGGCTTAATAAAATTAATTGTCCGTATATATTGTACAATTGCTGCACTTTATTATACTTCTTTGTATATTAGTTTTCCGCTTTTAGCAAATGCTATGACTGTTTTGATAGTTGAAGTAATTTATTTAAATAAATAATATAGACGGTGCGAAACCTTATCATACTATCAAATATTCCGTTGTTAACTAAATATAGTGCAAGTGGATTAATAAAATTTTAAAGAAATAAAAGTCCTAGCGTGAAAGTCTTTCTTATGTCTATTACATCCCCTTCTATTTTATATACACACTAGCTGCTCCGCGCGGTTTCACCACTCCTGTTGGTCATAGCGTGATGCTATATAGCTTATAACCTTCCTCGATAAATGGGCTATCTAACACCGAAAGAATTTTTCAAATCGGACCAGTAGTTCCCGAGATTAGCGCGTTCAAACAAACAAACAAACTAACATACTCTTCAGCTTTATAATACCCACCAAAAACATAAATGTAAAAATTGGAGCCGAGTTCAATCGTTGACTTAATTTTCCAAAAAAAGAAATGAGATCTAAATGTGTGCCAAGTTCTGTAGACAGTCCAGAAATTTATTTACAAAGATGTATTAAGTTCTTAGGTGAACTGAAAACTCAATTGTTTTATTTTCCCTTAGAGAACAACGTTTATTCCGAAATATGACTTTTTTAATTTGAATAATATAATTATTTTCACAAAGCA
>CAJQZM010020080.1:0-11148 GCA_907164665.1 Colias nastes | reverse complement strand
TTCTCACTTCTATTGAGAGGTGGGCCCACCATTACTCATTGTCCTTTCCTATATAAATTCGCACATTATCTGTAAACGCTTATTCCAATGGGATAGGTTGAAATCACGACTTAAAAATTAACACAGGATAACATTTTTCAAAGCAATCAACCATGAAACCTTATCTAATACTAATTAGGTGTAAGTATCAATAAACACGGAAATTATGAAATCGTTCAGTATTATCAAATTATCAAATATATAATATATTATTATTATCAAATCTTTACATATATTAACTTAAACAAATTTGTAAAGCACAAAATTAATATAACAAAATAAGCAGTTACCTCTAATGGTTCCGGTGGTGCGTAGAACAATGCATTTGGGATTTGTGCGGGCGGCGGGTACCTGTTCTGCAAAGATAAGTATTCTTGTAATTATACATTAACACGATACCATATAAATATTAAACGATTATGGGAATCAATCACATTTTAAAAATATTGTTATATGAGGCAAAGTTCCGGTCCAAATGCGCATGATGTAGGATTTTTATAGTTGGGTTCTCATCGCAGTTTTTTAATAAAATTTTAAACTTATTAAAAAAAAAAACTAACAGCTAACACGTTTTATATGAATATTCGAAATAGCTTATTAATTGAATTAGGTACTTCATACTGGTATGTTCTAATAACCGGTCAGTTATTTTACTTGGGGCTTAACGTAAGCATAATAAATCCTTTCACAGCTATTAAGATTATCGCTCTTGAGTCTAAATTTATGCAAAATGGGTGTTGTTTTAATGATCAATCGACTAGAAACGTAATTAGAAAGCAAAGTCGAAACAGTTGCGTAATAAAACCGATTTATTATGGTTATTATTGATCGCGTTTTAAAATGTAATGCAAGATTTATTAAGTCGTATTTTAAAATATATTTCACCAACGACGTCATTGTATTATTACTCTCTTATTAACAAAAATACTTTAATAAACAAGCACATAGTAGATTAATAACCACGAGTATAGCTTGACATAGAGTCAACGTACAGCATTACATAGAGCCAACTAGAATACGAAAAATAGTCACTGTAAGTAACAACCCGCTGAAAAGCAATAATTCTTATGCGAATATGTTAATAATAAATTACGATTCATACATTGGTAGTAAATAGAAGAGATGTGGTTCTTGCAAATTTTGGCAACATGTTTTATTAGTTTTTGACTATATGTATGCTATAGCTTTTTCATACGAGTATGTCCAAACATTCATTCTCCATATATTCAAATATTTTCAAGATAGGAGCACTAATATGAATTTAAATATTGAGATATTTACAAGTACTCATGGCTAGAGTTCTATCTATTGTTTGTCCCATCTCAACCCACTTCACAGGACATAACAAAGGACGGACAGCACTTATGGGGATATTGTTTAGTTAGAAACCGCCTATTTATCACCTATTTCTATGTGTACAGAAATTCTGTTCAAATATGTTGTTATTTAATGTACTCATCCCCAAATACTGCCTACGTTTCTAACGAAAATATTTATTTTAAATGAATGGTTGATTAAAATTATAAAATTTCTAGTGGAATGTTCAACTCCGTGTCAAATATAAGAGTTGTAAACAGTATTTATTCATTGTATATAAAACTTAATTTGTCACAATCGTCTTGTCACCTTTTTGATTACGTTTCATACGGTATTCCTTTTTATAAACCGACTTCAAGAAATAACAAATCGCATTAATGCTGCAATTTTATTATTGTTCTAAAACTAAGCAAAAACATTACGTATCTAAAATCTAGACTGCAGATAGTTGATAAGCGCAAAGCGCATCAAACTTTCGAGAAAATCTCCACGAACAGATTCCGTATTTCTATAAAACGAGAACAAAAAAACCCACTCGAAAGCGTGGATTAGAAACCGACGATTAAAGTATCAGTTACGTGATACCGTAGTATTGGAAATCCCGGTTTGATCCCGGGCTATCCCGTGGGACGTCTGAGATAGAAACCATTTGCGATTTACCTGCAGAGCTTAGCATCCTCGACTATTTTTCCGTTTTAACCAGCTTAGTTAGTGCTTTGTAAATACTGGAGATAGAATTAATTATTCAATTAGTCTTTATGAACAAGTAACTATACTTTTATGATAATTGCACTACATATTATGTTATATTTTAAATTTCAATGCACGCATTGCAATAATATATTAGACAATTTGCGTGAAAAATATCTTAACACAAGCTTTTTAAGCTACATTATTAACTAAAGTAAAACATTATCATAAGATTTCTTCACAACTCTGTTATCTTGAATTGAAACCTCTCAAAATACTAAAGGTATCCTTTTAGAAATTCTGCCCAAAACATTACTTTTCCGATTTGAAATAACGTTATTAATGATTAATTATTTCAATGATGTATGATTACTCGTATCAGATAAATTTATTTTCAAACAAAGAAACGAGCTTTACAATCTTATATATAGCCTTGAATAAAATGATGCAGCTCAAATAAGATTTATCAGACAAAGCGAAGCTGGAAATAAAAGAAACAATAAATATTGTGTTGATGTTTAAAGTTCCGATGAAGCAGGAATACCATTCGTTCAAATAAGGAAAGCGCATCAATATAATAGGTTGAACCTCGACTGGTTTAATATTTTTGTTAACTTTTAAATTTAAGCAGACTGGGGATACAATCGCAGGTATCTAAGCAATTTAGGCCAAACAAAATTTACAGGGTTTTAAATTTCATATACACATCCTCTGGTCCGGTGTTTTGCATGAAAGTGTATTCATCCATTTCAATAATTTTTCATTTGACTATTAGAAGAGTTTACTGTTGATAAAATGAAAATAATGTTCAAATTTAAATGCAGCGCATTGTTACAATATTATGAGACATAATTTCTAGATAAATATAAAGCTGAAGAGTTTGTTTGTTTAATTGAATCTCAGGAACTACTGGTCCGATTTGAAAATTCTTTCGGTGTTAGATAGCGATATATTTATCGAGGAAGGCTATAGGCTATATTATATAATTTCGTTAAGACCAATAATTTCGTTAAAACCGCGGGCATAGCTAGTTTCTGTATAAATGATGTAAACTTATTACGAGTTCTCGTAAGATAGTATAATTTTTTATATTTTTAAATTTTCTTCTGTACCTATGACATTATTATTAAACTTATTTCTAACAAGATTCACGTACTTGAAAACTGATAGGGTCTTACAATTCTCGGTGGACATTGAAAAAGGGCTATCCGTCTAACAGGTCATGGATGGCTTATTACCATTTTATCATTTAAAGAATATTGATTTGCTCGAATTGAGGTGATGTCCCTTATGGCATAAAGACAAATCGATTTTAGTTTGTACTTGCAATTTTATTTATAATCTAATTAATAGGTAATAATTAAGTTTCTGGTAAACTTTATTATAATATCTTCCAACATTCGAAATAAATTGGACAATAAAGAATTCAGATACAATTACTAGCTTATTTATTCATTATATAAAGCTTGTGATATCAGATATTCCTTATTTGTATCAAATAATAACATCCGGCACAATAAGAGAGACAAATAACGATACTATGAAGTAAACATAATATCTTAATATTGGACATATTCCAATACATTTTATGTAAACATTTCTTCCTATCAAAATGATTTATGTTACTCTCTGTTTGTCCCTTTAGAAACAACGAAATTAAAGAGATAACTCGTATGTAAAGATGAAAGAGGATCTAAATTTGCATGACAATTTTAAATTACACGCTTCTACAGCCACTTACATTCAAACTAACTTCTCAGTGTCTAACTCTTCTAATAAATAGACCCTACATAGCGAGAATGTTCATTCGCATGCAATTATACGCGTTCTATAGTTGCTGTGGAACCTTTAATCGTCGGTTCGTGGGTGAACTTTACCTTTCCTGGATAATTACAGTACCTTTGACTTCGGTTACGCAATGTTCCAGCAATCAAATAACTTTTATAGGGCCGTTTCACGACACTAACTGGAGCGAGGTGGTTGTGACACAAGGCCGAGATTCCGGTTCTATTGATCAAGTATATATTGGTGAATTTTGAATTGCCACATGCATATGATCCAGGTGATGATGTGTAACAGTACGCTGCTAACATGAGAACATAGAAAGCTGAAGAGCTGCATCTTATATTTTAGGAGTCAGATAATATGTGAGGTGCAATCGATAAAATAACTTTTGTTATGGCATTCGTTTAATTTATTCATATTAAATAGAAATGTAATTAAATGTTGAGCTGGAGAGACATTTACAACACGTATGATAATATGTACTGCACTGTAACAAAAAAGGTTGAACCACGGCTCAAAACACTGCTAACCTTACAAATTACAATAATCAAAGCAATAAGTGGAAAATATTCAGGTTCAACGAGACTTCGATAAAATATGGAATATAAAGTATCAAAATATATTCGTTTTCAATAGAATTTCTCCAACAATTCCTAAGAAGGTCGGGTTGAAACCTTGACACCTATATTATGTTGCCTATATGACAAAGCCGGGATGTTTGGTATTCTGTCTGTAACACCGCTTCACATAACGTGATATCGGTGTGTATTGTTGCATTACAATACTGCTAGTTGCAGTGCGAATAATAATACAAATTTACAGTTAGCCTGGAAAATTTTCCCTGGTTAATATTTGTTGGTATTTATTTAATATGTGACAACTATGGACTCTATAGTGCTTAGCTAACGACTCGACTAATTTTTAGTACCTACCTATTTAGCAGCCCTTTCTCATTATAAAATATTATAACTGAATACATTATGAAGTAGTATTAGCTGATTTTATAAGACAATTAATTTAGTTTCATAACCACCTTTTTTCGATTATTTAGCTAATAATCTTTCTTATGTACATAACTATACTTTTAAAGTTGGTAAGGGTTTTATTTTTCGCGCTGATAAGTTGGAAAATATAAATTTTAGTAAGCGAAATCACCATAATTTCACATTTTATGTTTGTGTTCAGTTTTGCAAAGTAGTTGATAAGATTTCGCCCAATTTATGGTTTTTAAGTGTCTTAAAAATTTACGTTTATTGTTTCTTTTTTACCGATTTTAAAATTATTAGTATTTGTTGACACGTAAAGTTAAATGAAGAATGATGCTTTTACTTCAACTTTATTTCAAGTAGTATCCAGTTGATCTTCACGTAATCAAATCAACAAACAAACTAATTATTTATTATAATAAATGAACGTCAATAATTGAAATCATTTTATAATAGCACAGATTAAATATAGGACAGGTAAGAGACGAATAAGGCTTTATTACGAAATATCCTACTCTGTATGCATTGCTAGAGATGGAACGTGAGATGTATGTAGGTCATGAGGGCATCATTCAATGCACATAAGTACTTAGTACTTGTATGATAGATATTTGGATATCAATATGTCTGTTTCCATTAAAATACATATAGTTTTGCATTAAAATATTGTAAACTAGCTTACCGCCCGCGGCTTCGCCCGCTTTGTCTAAAACCTAATAAATTATATACTAAAACCTTCCTCTTGAATCACTCTATCTATTAAAAAAACCGCATCAAAATCCGTTGCGTAGTTTTAAAGATTTAAGCATACAAAGGGACATAGGGACAGAGAAAGCAACTTTGTTTTATACTATGTAGTGAAGTGACATAGATTTTTTTCTAATATTTAGAACTAAATAATTTTTTTGTTCGAACGCGCTAATGTTAGAAACTACTGGTCCAATTAAAATGAGGAAGGCTTTATCATCACGATATGACCAAAAGCAGCGGATCGAAATTCTGCAGCTGGAATTGTTCCGAACAGATAAGTTAGAAAAAAAAAAGGAAATAGGTAATTAATATCTAAGAAAAGTCTAATACTTAAGATTGGTATTGAGAGAATAACGTGATATTTTACTTTTACATAAGTAGATATATATTTTTATACGGTGTAATTGGTATGAATTTATATTTCTAATATGAGAATGATCCAAAACACGTGTATAAAATAATTTTACGGAACATGGAATCAGGACAAAGTAGGATAATAAAATCCTATTCTATTCGAGCTTGATTCAGTTTTAGTTCAGCTAGCTTGTTATTGGTTTACGTTATCCTACTAATATTATAAATGCGAAAGTTTGTGAGGATGTGTGTGTGTTTGTTACTCTTTCACGCAAATACTACTGAACCGATTACAATGAAATTTAGCACACATATAGAGGGTAACTTGGATTAACACATAGGATAGGTTTTATCCGGAAATCCCACGAGAACGGGAACTATGCGGGTTTTCCTTTGAAAACGCGGGCGAAGCCGCGGGTGGAAATCTAGTATTTTATATAAAATGGAATAATTTACACGATTCGTTGAGTCGAATTATATTGCATTAGAGTTAGGTACGATTGTTATGTAAATTATGACTACAATTGAAATCAAACATTCACATACATTACAATAAAACATTTCTATACGTTGCGTATATGTACATAAGTAAAAGCATATTTATTTTGTTTTTATTGCATTTATTTCAGGTAACAGACAATAAATTGCCCAGGTTGCCTGGAAGAGATCACTTCTAAGTGATAAGGCCGCCTAATAAACTATACTGTTTTTTGTTTTGTATAAATTAGCAATAAGTTTCTCGTGTATAGTTTTATTAAAGGGTGATAAATAAATAGTACAAATCAATTGAATATACAATGCAAAAAATATTTTTAAAATATTTTTTTTCTGTTGTATAAAAATAATTCAACTAAATTATTGCAATAAAAATTCTTGACTAATGGATAAATGATTCTAGTAAACAATTACCAAGAGATGTTAAACACCTATATATTCATAGAGCAGAGAGCGTTACCATAAACCATAATATTATCCTCCCAGTGTACCTTCATAAAACCAGGATTAAATTACACTCGAGGCCAATCCAAAATAGTCTAATTGAATAAATGAATGTTTGAGAAAATCTAAGACATGTCCAGAGTACAATGTACATGCGAATATTATACCTAAAAGCTTTGCTTTTACGATCTTTTTCAAATTAAGTATTTTTCCGCATTTTCAAGGTAATAACCGTGTTAATGTACCTAATATAAAAATTAAATGTATGTCCGTTATATCTAAGTATTTCCTTGTATTCAACGTCTTAAAACATCTGTTACAAATATAGGTACATTTTAATTCAAATACTATTATTTTAGTAAAATACTATTAATATTTCACAAATAATTTCGAATTTCCATTTATTATTATATTATAAGCCGTATTCGGTTTATTATATTATAAGCTCCCACAACTCTGGCCATTCGTTCCAATTACTATAATGAATGGTTTCAATGTGGCGACTGGCGATACGATGCCGCGGAGATTTATTATTTATTGGTCAAATTATTGCTATAAAACTCTTATTTCATAATGAAAAGATTAATTAGTTCAACTTGTATGTTTTCAAGAGATTGTTTAGTAACTATATCGAGCACGTGATTCTGTCTGCTTGGGCTATAGGCTTATACCTGTTGGCTGTTGCCCGGGATTCCACTGTGGACATACCACGAGATGTATCATGTAACCTATATTATGTTACGAGCCAAATAATGCCTAAAATTTATTAGTAATACGATATAATTGAGTGACTAACGTATGTAGATACGTACGTAATATATCTATCAAAATCGAGACTTTCTATAGGCGCGTTGAGAGTAAAATTTCAAGGTCGCGTAATGGCAATACCGTCACGTCATGGAGTAAGGCGACGATTTTGGTATCTTTGAATCTTGCCAAAGAAGTTTCACTGGTGTTGACACGTGTGCTCGGCACAAACGGTCTTGTTTTAAATAATGAGAAAAAGGCAACTCTATCAATGAACTCTATTTTTGTGCCTCTAGCATATAAATCAAGGAGTTCCATTTTAATAAATTGTGCTGCCTATTCATTTAGCATAATATACGTTTAGCACAATTTAATATAGATGGCTAATATCAATGATAATTATTAATAATATGTCAATGTGCAGTGTGCATAAATGTAGTCATGACAGGTAAAGGACGTCTATAGTAATATCATTTGTCACTGTTTGATTTTACTGAACACATGTTCTATTTAGTCATATTTAATCAATTATATTGCGTAATTAAGTAAGCTTAGTAAATACTATTTGATGTATGGACATTGTAGAAACTGTATGAATAGATTTGCGATTTATTTATGAAAATGTAATTCCTACAAATGTCAGTTTCAGCCTTATCCACGCTACTTGTGAGTTCAAACAACAACGTTTTATATAGTTTAAAAAGTACAAAACAAACCACGCACGAATACTTGAAAAGCGAGCAAAATAACTGTACGAACAAATTGTTTAAGCCGTACTTAAGCCACTACCTTTGGGTAATCTCAGTGAAGGGTTAGGCAGTCTTTATTTGCGTTGTAAATAAATCACAGGAATTTACTGGGCAAATTGAGTCTACGAATTTTAAATGTTACGTTTTAATGCAAAGGCAGGAATACTTCTTTCTTATTAATACCTTCCTAACCAAGCATAATACTAACTTCGCAATTATTTTATCTCAATTAATCATTAATATTATAAACAATGATTTTGTAATTCAAAGATATAACGAATTAATAAATATGTTATAGGTACTATAAATTAATAAGAAAGTAAAACGTGGTACATATTTTCATCAGTAAACACGCTAAAGTTCAGATAATAAATGTTTATTTTATATTTCAGCATTCGATTATTGATATATGATTTAATTTCAAAAGCTGTTCACGCAATATTACCATCACATAGAGTACCTACATTACTGACGGACAATAATAATAATTATATCTATACTAATATCACAGTATTACAATAATATTTGTAATACTGTGCTAATATATATTATAAAGAGGAAAGGTTTGTATGTATGTATGTATGTATGGTTTTCACGCATAAACTACTGAACCGATTATAATGAAATTTAGCACACATATAGAGGGTAACTTGGATTAACACATAGGATAGGTTTTATCCCGGAAATCCTACGGGAACGGGAACTATGCGGGTTTTCCTTTGAAAACGCGGGCGAAGACGCGGGCGAAAAGCTAGTAAGGTATATATAACTAGCTGTGCTCCGCGGTTTTACCCGCAGTGCTCCGCTCCTGTTGGTCTTAGCCAGATGATATATAACCAATATCCTTCCTCGATAAATGGGCTATCTAACACCGAAAGAATTTTTTCAAATCGGACCAGTAGTTCCTGAGATTAGCACGTTCAAACAAACAAACAAACTCTTCAGTTTTATAATTCAAGTGAAAATTAGTATAGATTGTAAAATAAACGTTTATTCTATTCTTTCACCAAAGTATACATGGCTAAATATTTTATGTATTATGTATACCTATGCCAGACATAGAAAATGATAATTTTCCGTCATGTAATTTTCGTTGACATTAACCTGAAGTGAGTTCGTTTTTACACTCATTACTCGTAAGTACATAAACTTTTGTGTCACGATCTTTTGTGAGAAATAGTCCAGCTTGTAAAAATAGATTCAAAATAATATATAAGGCCATGAGTACATTTCAATTAAATAAATGGGATACCATCAAATTTGGCGTAGACACTGAATCTAGAACATTCTAATCACGTACGTATGCGCCCGTTGAGATTAATAAATAATACTTAAGAAATATAGCTGTGTATAGTGTTTTATTCAAATCGTAAAACATATTATATGTAATATGCATATAGTTATATTTAAAAAGTCTTATTTCATAATTATTTCTTTCGATTCAGAGATGACCTAATTAACGTATTGGGTCAATAACTCAATAGGGATCAAATTGGTAATTTAGTTGTCTAGTGTGAGCCTAATAATAATGCTCGTTCATAATAAATATCAATTATAATGATTAATTATATTCTGATAGTTATAAATGTTATTTACTGAAGCGACTATTTTGATGTATTAATATTGAATACATTTAATAATACTGTATTTTAGTTATAAACAATCTTACTAGAAAATACATAATCTAAAATTCGTTATTTTCGACTAGATACATGTTTATTTAATTTATTTAGCTAATATACCTACATCTTTTGTCAATAATTATAATTAATGAATAATAGTTCTCATACATTTTTATGAAATATCGGGTTTGATTCGTGGAAAATTCTTTTCAATACATGATAAATTAATCTTATCTCTATAGTTACGGGAATTTAATAACAAATATGTATATGAGAATCCTCTGCGTAGGTGGCTCTCCGGAGACTCTACGCCTACTCACTGGTGATATATCGTAGTATATTATACGATTTATTTTGTATAATCACAATTTAAATATATTTACTTAATATAAGGACAATCGACCCACATGTTTTAGACTTTGTGAGTGCAAACAGAACAACACTACATCTACAAATACAAATAAAAAATTCAGAAAATGAGCCAAGCTTTTAAGCGGAGCCTTGTCGTCAGATAATTAATTCTTTACGGTCTTAGTTACTATTAATATTATAATATTATGGATTATGGCCACTGAATATTAATCTCAAAAAATTTACGATATAAATGAATTAAGTAAAGGATCTCACTTAGCTTAGGAGAAATTTCGATTTGGCAATTAAAACTATAAATAGTATATTATTTGTACGCATCGTGTAGGTATATAAAATCGTAAGAATGTTGTTTTATTTAATAACCTATTGCTCGAGTGGATAAAGTGAATAACTATTGAAATAAAAATCTAAAAGCTGAAAATGTTATGTCTAGGTAACATAATATTATTCCCCATACATTCTACTCTATAAGCAAATCCAATTCTGTAACTGAAAGGCTAAATTCTTCCACGTTGTCCATTCAGTCTGTATTGAAAATTACACATTCGGTTCGTGAGGCTTTGTTCACTTCAATGGACATCCGAGAACGATTTGAATTTCTGAATAACCTAGGCGTTGTGACTGGGATTTTAGTATATCTATGAGGATACACGATTCAATAGATTCCCCGTGGGTTAATATAATTGGTAAGTTTTATAATAGACCAAGACAAAAGCTACACGTCTTTTGTGAATTTGAAAAGATAGCGCTCGTTATATTGTATCAATCGCACTATGCATTAACTATTAATTTATTAAT
>CAJQZM010020079.1:0-11737 GCA_907164665.1 Colias nastes | reverse complement strand
TCCTAAGGGTCAGGCAGCTCTTCGTTCTCAAGGCTGTGTTAACTACTCACAGAACCTTAAAAATAAGAAAGGACTTTAAAAAACTCACCTCAAGGCGTACATTCTTACTGCCATGTCCTCGTGCATCCTCCCTTTTAGCTAAACGATGTCCAAAATTTTTGTTTCCTCGGATATACAATAATGTCAACAAACATTGTAACATAACACTACTATCGAACTACACATGCAAGAAGGTCATAAAGAAATGGTTACATACGCTGTCTTTTGAAGAAACCGAACAATTACTTAAAGGACCACTGAGCTGACACACACTATAACATGCCTTCACTCACAAACAATGACACACACACACACAAAGACACACTCACTCACACACACACACACGTAAACACACACATACACACACACGTAAACACACACACACACTCTATCACGAACACGCGTGCTACAAACCACAAAATAATGTACTTTGTTTTTCTTTTATTTTTTTATTAATTGTATTAACTTCCATTACATTAGATTATTTACCTACTTGTTAACTTTCTACTGTCCATAACATATGTAATATGTATATAACCAAGAAGCGCAACTCAGGGTCCCAAGACACAAGTATTTCACTTAGTTTGGGACCCACTGTCGTACATTAATTGTAAAACATATAATGGACAAATAAATTTATTTCATTTCATTTCATTTCATTCATAAATTACTTGCTTAAAAATCTACGGTCGTATCGTAGCCGTTTAATTGAACTAGCGTAAAACAACTACGTACAATACGACCAACGTAACTTGGCGGGCCTGAAGTTCGCGCAGAAGGCTGCGCACGAACGTTTTTTAGGAACGAAATGGTGGCATGAGGCGGCGTGCGCGGGGCGGAGATCTAGGCTAGGGATTGACTCTATGTAAACACAATCATCCCTTTATTCGATCAAATATCGCAATCGATTTTTATCGATTTGAAATTTATTGATTTTTGTTTATATGAGATACTGAACGAAATAGATTTACAGAATTAATGAATGTTGTCGTTAGTAAAAGAGATTCCGTCTTTAATAACAAAAAAAAAACGGATAACATTTTATTTTCATGGTTATAACTTATAAGACTGCATGATTTAGTTAAATATCAATTATTTATAAATGATCACTACAATAACGACTGATTGAGAATATTTGAAACCTCTTATAAAATTAAATATAAATATATTTTATTATTCAATTTCAATCGATTTGAAAAAAAAAATCGATTAATCAACATCCTTTGACACGCATAGTGGACATCCCTTTTTGTTTACGTCGTATAACTTCGTGCATATTCGGCAATTCTCGGTACGCAATTATGTGTCTCAGTCACACGTTAACATTGGTGTCGTGTTCGTATCGCTATCTCTGTCTTGAGTACCGGCGGTTACAAAAGTTTTCGTTGACCGTTTTTATTTGTTAAATCTTATTATTATATTGTTAAGAGTTTAGTTTTAAATTTGGTCGTATTAATCGGGAACAAAGATGCCACCAAAGCATAATAACATTGTTTTAAATCGCCAGGCGAGAAAAATAATATTTGATTTAACGCAGTATTTTAAAAAAGAAAAATATAATATATATCGAAAGGTGAGTGAATCCTGAATTCATTAGGTTATTTTTATAGCTTTATGTCTCATAGCGGTTTGATATTTATTTTATTTGTACTTGGTCTCTGTATAAGGAAATTTTATTCGAATTTCAGTAAAAAAAAAAATGCCTATAACACTTTTTTTTATGAGTGTACATGCGCGAAAGTTCGCAGAGGCTATGTTCAGGCCCGCCAAGTTACGTTGGTCGTATTGTACTAGGGAATTTTATTCGTCGACTCCAACATCTCGACTTGTCAAGTGCTCAAGTCGACATTGTAAAGAGTAAAAATTGTATTTTTAAGTGCAGCGACTGTATTTCGAAAGCGACTCCATGGAGTTACTGTTGTGTTTGATGTTTTAATTCAATGTGTTTTTGAGTTGGAATTATTTTACTCTGTACTTACTGGAAATAAACTAGTAGAAACATTATTTAGAATGTTGGATGGAGAAAAAAGGTGTAAACGTATGTTAGCTTGGTGAGGGTAGTTTTAGATTTAGTTTGGTTTTGAGGTGATGAATGATTTTATAAAGCTTTGTATTATAACAATTTGTCATAGTTATTTGTTTTATGTTCCGGAAAATTAAAATTCGATAAGTAAAAAAACATTCTAAATCAATGACTCTATTATACTAGTAGACGCGGCATACGCCAACATCATTGCACTAAAAAACAGCGTAATTAATACATACCTACTTACTAACGCATTATCACCAATACAGTTGTTCTCTCTTTCACTCTCACGCACGAGACATAATACATGTCTCACTCATGTACTTCGTAATAACAACTGCCGATTAAAATATAAAAAGAACGTCCAGCCACGACGCTGAATGGTGCGTGACTAAGTGAAACTCGGGCACTTACCTGAGTTTTTTCTTGCCAAAATAGAGAGCGGGTAACGTATCTAGCTTTTTTATATATCATAGTTCTAAATTTGTTTTCTTTCTAAAGTGAATGATTTATACTTCGTGTTTTTTCTTAACATCGTTAATAAATAAGATAAGATCAGAGTTTCATTCCGTAAACTCGGTCAAAACGAGCCACAGCTGGAAATGTATGTCGTGTCGCAATCCTGTCTGAATCGCAGAGGTGCCGGTATCAGTGTTAAAACAATAAATGCGGAGATAAGATGCCGGTGTGATGCCTATCATAGTGGACAATGGTGCAAGTTATAGGAACATGTGGCTCTTTTGAATGGCAACCGATATAGTCTACTAGCTGCGCTCCGCGGTTTCACCCGCGTGACTCCGCTCCTGTTGGTCTTAGCGTGATGATATATATCCTATAGCCTTCCTCGATGAATGGGCTATCTAACACCGAAAGAAATAATAAAGAATTTTTTCAAATCGGAACAGTAGTTCCTGAGATTAGCGCGTTCAAACAAACAAACAAATCTTCAGCTTTATAATATTAGTATAGATTTTACATGTGTGATTTGTGCGCTTCCAGATACAGCCATACAGGAAACTGGAAACACATAGGTTGCAAAAAAATGAAAATCTGACCAGCGAGGGTAGGAATATGTAAACAAACATAAGTAAACAACATAAATTTAGCCATGCATTTTTAAATAACATTAAGCAAAATAGAAATTATTTATGAACGTTATTAAGTGGTATTAATTTCCGCCATTTAAGCGACACTTTAAAGATGGCTCTTCCTATACTGCCAAAAATCCAATTTAAAAGTTTTCCCACAGAACTCATTCTGCTATTATTTATGACATATCAACATGCAATATGGCCGCGGTTTTATGACTTGCTCCACGTTGTGTGATGCCGTGATGGTAAGATAAGGCGGTGTTAAACAGAAGTTTATAATTTATTATCTGTGCCCCATTCATCCGCGTTGCGTAAAACGCCCAGTCGTATATCATCTTGGGCAATGATCTTGAATGTTTTTGAGGCTTGTGCTTAGGATTTTCTTGCCTTGAATGTCTTGACTAGTCTATCTATGTTATAAGCGATTTTATGACGGTCAAAGACATTTGTAGGCACTCTGTAATGAGAAATTGGATTGATTTAAGACTAGCCGTAAATGTTTGGGTCGTTGGCTATAATTTTGAAGCTACTTAGAATGACACTTTGAGGCAAATTCCTCGATGGAAGTAATTATTCCCATTGTATGTACACGTTTAATAACACAATAACTCTTGGTAACTAAACAATTTCTGATAGATTTTCCAATTATAAAAATAAATACCGAAACAGTTTAAAATATTATTATTTTTTTTTTATTATTATTCAGCCATGGCTGTCCCACTGCTGGGCAAAGGCCTGTCTTCCCTTCGTCCATGTCTTCCTAATATTAAATTATTAAATTTAATTCTGGTTTATTCTTATCCTGGCTTAGTTTCTTCAAACCCCCGAATTCAAATTACAATTGCCTGATTGAGCTGTCGTCGAACTTTAAAACTTATGAGCGCGTGTTTTTGACAATGTTATTAGAAATGTAATTAATAAGTCCCACAGGAGCCCTAGCACTCGGCTGTCGACAATGGTTCGTGGTATATCCAATTTGAAAGATTTGATTGCATGCGGTCCAACCCTCGCGACTATTGTTATCCGCGTAGGGGTATAAATATTAAGAAGATTGTTTGTTTATATGTATGTAATTCTACGTATAATTTATATTTGTAAAAAAGCTTGTTATAGAGTTAAATTTATCCCAATAGGTAGCAAAAATACTAGATATAGAAAAGCTATATAGATCGATATTATGTCTGTTTGTACAGGCCTTTTCTACAAACAACAAGAGCATTCAAATTTCCAAGGAATCGTTGTAATAGAAAGATGATTAGGTACATCGATTTTGAATGATAAAAGCTTGAGGTATAATGCGATAATGCAAAGGCACATACTTATTTTATTTTATGTAATTGCGACCTGTAGACTAAAGCTATACAATGGTAGGTTTCTATATCAAGCAATATTATGTGCAATAGATTTCATATTTTCTGCATGATTTGTTCGTTTATAAGCAATGACCATAAAAGTAAGCGAGGGTCGAGGGACTGAGTTTATGATGTTTATTATGGGCAAGGCAAATCAGCAAAAACCTAATAAACAGTTTTACTACAGCAAATGATAATAATATTTTTTACAACATAGATGCGTAGCTGTTATTCATACCTGCATATCTGTTTATTTGAAGATTATTTTTATAATATATTTGGAGTTTCATATAACGCTTAATATTAGATATTACCCTCAAAATAAGGAACTAATTATTATATCTCTTATTATTTTATTTAAATTACACAGCAACATAGCTTACCATTTAAATAAACGTCACGTTGAAGATGAAGAGTCGGTACTCGAAAAAACATATACCTACCTATTATATTAAAATGTCTATTAAATAATTCGTTTGGTTAATATTCAAATACAATTTATATAAATTCCTAAATTACATACTATGTACGTAGGAAGTTCTTTCCTTTTAATGTAGCCTTTTCCTGTAACGTAAGGCATAGCCCAAATTTTCAGATCAATACTCCCGACCCTTTGTCGGGAAGTGGGTCAAACTCGTTTATCCTTAATGTGCGACCTTGCTTCTATTGGGGTGAACCGATCGATATTTGAACTAGGCGAAATGGAGCACGGTATGCTTCGTATAATTCTATATTTCACGTGTTTGATTACAATAAACTTTAATTATTACTACGATAAATCTGATGTTTGGAATTTGTTTTGTCCTTTTGATATGAATACTTATTAGCCCAATTTTTATTATATTACTCGTTGTAACGCTATATTTTCTTTCTTTCTACGAATGTAGGTTAGGGGTGTGACAATAATAGAATCAATAATTTCGAGAACACAACAATCATGACTGTAATTATTCTTTTGCTTCTGGAATTTAAGCTCTGTTAGGCACTAGGTACATTTTCAGAAGTCTTTAGAAGATTCTAAATATCCATCTATACAGAGCAGAGATACAATCTCCGTATATAAAATTAAATCACGCAGTAAACCTTTATTTAACGAGGCACATTTATATAATTAAAATTGGTCCAAATGCAATATTAAACGTGTCGATTAAGCGCAGATGTGCAGCGAGCCGATGGGCCGGCTAATTTTCGGCGATCGGACGCACCTGCCCGGGCAGATGTTTGACTGTACTGATTATTATGTTATCGGTTATTTCGTTCAGATTAAATGAGATTTAAGCGCGATTATATTGTTAGGAACAGTTTTGTAGCGTGCACCAAAGATGTGGTTTTGGTGATGAAAATTGCAAGGAATAAATCTTTCCTAGTCTGTCACTACCGTGAAGCGAGTTTCTCAAGTTCATTTTGAATTGCATGCTTACCGTATTATAATAACAATACACATAAATAAAGCGATATTAAATGCCTCTTAGGGCATTTTAAAATCAGGTAAAAAAAGTATAAAAAGAAACAGATCATCATACACTATGTGCAATGCCAGAAAAACGACTCTGAAAAGAGTATTTAATATCAATTCCACTGCCTTTTAAGATGATAAGATAGTTTTTTGAAAGGCGCACAAAAGACCAACAACAATGATAGCAGATGCGAAGAATAGAATATCATTACGTTATTCACTCTTATTATATTATTCCGACGAAGAATTCCACACGGCTCTTGACAAAATGCATACAGCGTGCATAGGAGTCGTATTACTTGGCACATTACCACAATGCGTCGCCATTACCATCAATTGACCGACCAACAAGTATTTACGACACGGCGTCATGTCGATGAATATGCGAGCGTCTGATAAAACACTCATTTTTCCATATAAAACAATTTCGCTAGCGGCCCTGCTGTAATTTGTAAATTGTGCCCATTGTATGCATACATCATGGTGTCACATTTTGTGTTGTGACTTTTTGTGGCGAGAGGATGTCGAGACGCTATGTGTGTTTAAGAATTATTGGTGTAGTGCTCTACAAACTCTTTATATTTTAAGATAAATGTTAAAATTATGAAGATTAATGGGATCGGAGTTCATTTTTTAGTAAATTTTGTAATGGCGTTTTGGAATAACAATTTTTAACACGCAACTTCCAGGCTTGTTTAGTTTATGAGGATAATAATAAAATAACGTTCTTTGTTGATGATTACTTTTTGACTAATTGAATTGAAACTCCTGAATTTTTAAGTGTCTTTAGTTCTTTACCCAACAAGCATACGCAACTTCTGTATCTAGTTTAATCGAAGTTATTTTTCAACTGCACTGTCAAGTACACATGAACTCATTTTGAAATGACAAGAAAATAACTTTCATTTGCTGTTGACGAATGTCGACCTGTTCAACAGGTACGGCAGCGTGACCGTGGCCGCTGACACTGCGACTAACCATATTATATATTGGAAGAGTTTTATAGTATCTGTGATTGGAAGTAACTATTAAGTCACCTGTGCTATTGGTTCAGGCCACCAGCAAGCGCGTGACGTAGCGTTGCGCAAGCGATGCGCGCCCTTGACAGTGGGACTGGTCGGGCGACGGGTTGATAGATCGGTGTGGTTGACCGATCTGTTGGGCGATTGATCGAGTGTTTTGTAGGGCGGTGTCAGGTGTGGGGCCAGGTTTGAGGTGTGTGAGGAGGTTTTGGATGGAAGTAAATTTGATTCTGGTTACTGACTCTTTCGACGATGGTGGACAATTTCCATGAAAACAAACAATCGTACAGGAGTTGAAGTCGACAAGCATTTACGGAAGCAATTTAAATGCATTCCTTATTCCATTTTCCCTATGGCATAATATTTCTTCATAAACCTATTGGTTAACCACTTTATAACTGCTCTGCTGGTACTCAAGCTGTTTCCAATTAATAAAAGTTAGACGCAATAAAGTAAATTTCATCCGAGTTGCGTAACCAATGAACTTGAACCGTCGACAGTTTGTAACTCGATTACGATCGTTATCGATAATATCGATCGATTCGGAACGACACAGGCAGCTCTTTCACCATCGATCCAGTGGAATTATATTAATTTCTTAATCGGCCGACACTCGCGATGCCTCAGTTTATCGTAGATGACTTTTAATGATGTGAAGCGATGGCATAGTAATCGATTGGATATTATTGGAATATTATGTTTCTCTGATGCACGCTCTGTTATTATACGACTGACTCTAAAATGATTTTAAGTGGATGATTATACATATATACGTAAGTTTTATTTATCACTTAAACGGGTTTAGGCGTACTCGGAAAATGTTTGAGCCAAATATATAATAATGAGGCGCCGTTCCATGAATTTTGTGTTGATTTAAAGAGGTTCTGGGATACGGGGCCGTGAAATAACTTGGAATATTTAACGATTTCAAAGTAAAGGCGTATAAATTTGGAATGATCACATTTCAAACTAGTAGCGGTGTTTCGAGTCAAAGGAAGGTCTCTTGCCCACTGAATAAATTAGTATATGCTCATTATTAATTCTTGATTATCGCTTGGTGGGCGTCCGAATTGCGCAGTTTATGATTGTCGCCCGTAAACCTGGTTCTGGCCTTTTATGTTACTTTCGGTATTCTAATGGGAAAATTATTTTTGACTTAGTGGTAGAAAAATAAGAGAAACTAACCTTGATTAGACCTTTGAAAAATGATACGATTTGCATGATTATAGTTTACCATATTGACATTTGAAATGTATTATCAAAAAACATGTTTTCAGTGTGCGTTGGTGGTACATCATCCCGACAATCAACACAACAATTATACGCCTTTTTTTAATGAAATTTGCAAAGAAAATTTATGATATGGCCAATGATTATCTCTTGTAGGTGCAATTTTATTTCTCGAGAGTGGCTATTACAATTTTGATTCCCGACAATTTGATTCATTTCACACGTAGGTACCTATTGTGGTTATTATGGTAGTGATGAATGTCTTAGTTTCGGTGTGGGAGGCGAAAGACGAGATCTGGATTGTTTTGAAATTAATGCTTATAGCAAGATTAATCCCGGGAAATGCTCTTAATGCTAGTTATGTAGAATTTAACAGATTTGTTGTGTGATTATAACCTATAAGATACGTCGGTAACTCGGTAGCAATTGGTGATATTTTTATTTCGGGTTTCTTTTTTTTACTTTTTGATGTAAATCTCGATCGTCACAATTCTGTGATTATACAACGAAATAATAAACGCATAAGAAAAATCAATCACAGATACAGATGTTAAATGATACCACTTATTCCCGATGAGGTGACATCAAGCTTCCCTAATATAGTCATTTAAACAAAGATAATATTCTCATTTCTCTAAACACAAAAGCTAAAGAGCCGCCTTTGTACGATTCGTTCCCATATCTCATCG
The DNA here is from genome assembly GCA_907164665.1 of Colias nastes. Lineage (NCBI taxonomy): Eukaryota > Metazoa > Arthropoda > Insecta > Lepidoptera > Pieridae > Colias > Colias nastes. The sequence goes on along the minus strand of CAJQZM010020079.1, from coordinate 2,832 downwards.
CTCGCGGCCGCTGACAGGCTGGTTACTGGCGCCGGCCGCTAATTGCGAGTTTGCGACGAAAGTGCGCGTTTATCCTCTATAGCTCTACTTGGAGCTCACCGTGAAACTAGCCCGGCTTCAGACAACCGTGGCGAAACGCGTACGCGCCGCGTTAAACGATTAGATAATAGCTGGAAACATTTTAAACGTCTGCTTGTTACTTGTGTGTTGTTTTTGTGAAGGTCTGGTGTCTGGGGCGGTTGATATCTATGTATGGGCTATGTAAAATGAACTAGACTGGAGTGTGTGGTTGAAATGTTGTGCTAGGTGTTAAAATCGGTGTACAGTTGTTTTACTACCTGCATTCAATGTTACATCGTTATTGTTAAAATAAACTAAGGAGAAGGATCAAATGAACACATTATATGCAGAGGAAATAAGATGTACAGGAGTGCTAATCTTACGAGCAAACTGAAGAATTTGTTTGCCCGAAAATAATTCTCCAGGCGCTATATCCTAGACGGGTTAACGATTCGAATGTCCCGCGCTGCGCGAATACGCGTCATGCGAGCGAGCAATTATCGTGACAAACGCTCCACAAACGGCCTGCCCTGAGATGTTTATCGCGAGTTTGTCGTCTTAATGAAATTGCCCAATTACAAGCTGTTACACATTGCTGGGATTTCTCGGGAAGCCACCGCATGCGACGAGTTGTTTACTGTCCGCGAGTCCCGCTCCCTGATTAATGCCGAGATATATGCACGTCACCTGGCGAACTGAAATAGTACCTACGCGTAATAAAACTAAATTATGCGAAGATATTATTGCTCATTAACTTGACGATGTTACCGGCTTGTTTATGCGACTCTCCATTTGGCAACGAGTCATATATTTTACGATACCGTGCCTTCGTCTTCAGTGGTCGTTAATTAATTTGAATTATGAAATAATGTCTACTAATTATGGCTTTGCTACTTACTTTCATGTTAAGTTATTACATAGTTAATTATTTATACTTAGCTGTTGACTTTTTTTTAGATTGCCTATAAAACCCTTAGATACTATAATAGATAATACGCATTGAATTACATTGCATTGACTCTGATCTTTTTCGAGGTTGTCTTTATTAGGCTTCAATATACTATTTCTCGTTTTCTAACTACTCTTAAATGTATATTAGATTTTATTAATCATGTAACATTTCTATTTCCAGGGGTAAATTCGCATCGGTCCGCAAGATCCGTCACCTGGTCTCCGGCCAGGAGTACGCGGCGAAGTTCATACGCAAGCGGCGGCGCGCCGCGGACACGACGCGCGAGATACACCACGAGGTGGCCGTGCTGGCGCTGTGCGCTGACTGCACGCGCGTTGTACGATTACACGAGGTGAGAGCTGCTTTTTAAGATAAAAATAAAAAATCAAAAACTTGGTCATTTGAATTTTTCACCTAAATTTTGAGATTATGTGAAAAAAATTTGAATACACCGAGATCTTTTTATCCTTAACTTTTTTCTATAGAACTTTTAGTTTTGGTAATCGAGATAAACCATTTTTTACCCTTATAAGCTCTCCTCCAACTCCCGTACTCGGATCGACCGTAATTTATTTTTCCTTTCATTTTTATCACATTCGCCTCCTTTTCTAATGGGTTTTATCCTACTGTGATTTTTGTGTTACAAGAATTATTGCCTCTGGTTTAAAGATCAATCCTAACCGTTCAATCTTCTCTTAAAGTCCTCCAGATAGTACTCGTGATGCAGCACAGCACAGCTTTTAATGTATATGATAGAGGATGATGTCCTCATCACTGTCACCGGGGTGAAAGATTCCTTTTTTTCCTTTACCCTTAAAATGAGCATTTGCAAGGGTCCTCCGCAAATAATGTTGGTCGTTGATAATCGCTTACCATTTGAAGGGTTTTACTAATGTGGCTAAGTTGCGCATTGATAATGCGAAATTTTATTTCCAAATCATGCCTTTTTTTTCCTGACCAAAACCCCACTATGTTCCGTCCAGCCGCCTCAATGACGGGGCCACGCGTATGGTAGAATTCTTCATTTCCAAATCATGCCTACCAATCAATATGTGCGTCCAATTTAATAAAGATAATACTCCTACATACAATGCGCCAGAAGGTTTATTTATAGTTTATGAATATATTTTTACGACGAAATTAAATTAAATGTCCATCACCCCGCGTAATCTCATTGTCGCCTGGCTGTCACGACTCACGTGCGAAAACACGTATTTTAATCCTTTTATCATATCATTATATTTATATAACGTGGAGATTCCTTTACACCTACATATTATTGTATTTTATTACGGATTTCAACCGCAAACACGTGGCATTGAGCGTGACCTTTTATTAGTATTTATGCTGAGATTTAACTGCTATAATATAATATGAATTGACAAGTATTAAATAGTAGAATATTGATTGAGCGCGTTGGTGAAGACTTTGATGATTTGTTATTTTTAATACCGAGATAAATACCTAAGATAACCGACAAGTTTTAAAAAAAGAAATCCAAGTTTTTGATGATGATGATAATTGCCTCCACAACAGACTTTAACACTAACTCTATCAACTCAATTCCAGGTATACGAGACTCGTTCAGAAGTTGCCATAGTGCTTGAGCTGTGCGCGGGCGGCGAGCTGCAGCGCCTGCTCGACGAAGAGGAGCGGCTGACGGAAGGCGCGGCACGAAGGGCCCTGCGGCACGCGCTAGAGGGCCTCGCTCACTTACACGCGCGCCGCGTGGCCCACCTCGACCTGAAGCCGCAGAACCTGCTGCTCTCCGCGGGCGGCGAGGAGCTGGTCATATGCGACTTTGGTATCAGCCGCGCGAT
>CAJQZM010020076.1:0-45952 GCA_907164665.1 Colias nastes | reverse complement strand
GAAATACATCACTACGATACGTCAGCGACTAGACAATACCTCAACGCCAGGGTTCGACTAGCGATTTGAATCACTACGAGCCAATAACACTCATCGTCAAAAAAAATTCGGCACATGCTTCGGGACACCACTCGCCACGCCAGGGCACCATATTATGCTGTGCCGCGGCTTGAGTCTTCTTTCCGTAGTCACCACAACGAGTTTCAACTCGTATCGACCACTAGGCAGGATGTTCACTACTTCGTAGGGCCCTCGCATCCCTGAATCTAATTTACCTGTGAACTGAGAGGTTTTTATTACAAACACTGGACCGCAGCCCAGATAGCACACACAATTTCTTCGATGGACTACATTCTCGTTACAATAATCCACGTGACAAACTTTTACTTTACACAACGCACGAAAACAAAACACAAATGCCAGTTACAAAACTACGTAAACTTAAACACATTTAAAAATAGTGGGCTTGAATTCTATCCCAATTCTGATAATAGAAATTACACGCGAGACTGGGTTAAATATTAGTTTGAAATGTAATTAGAATGCACTGCGATTCCACACAGCTACCTAATTGATTTACAAATCGCAGCTAGTCAACGACTATTAGCAAAGTGAAGGTAGTTGGGTCAAACGTCGTATAAACAACGTCCGAGCCCCTAGGCACGATCCGTACGATTGCGCGCCGAGTCAAAGGAAAGCGGCAATTTATAGTATTCGACAGCTAAGCATGTTCTGACAGGTGACAGTGACAGCTATATTGACAACTAGGGATGGCGATTCTTTACGAAAAAGATCGATTTTTAAATCGATTCGAATCGTAGTCTAATGAATCGATTCACGAAAAAATCGAGGCCTACAAAATCGATTCTTAAAAAATCGATCTTTTTTTCAAGTTTGCATTTACAATGTAAATTTGTATCAATTTTACTAAAAACAAGATTAATATTGCAATTAACGATATCTTATCAATAAAATCAGGGAATTAAAAAATAACAATTATTTTTATTACCGTATCAAACTATAAGGATATCAAACAATAACAGAACAAACTGAAAATAATAGCGTCAAAGTGAAAAATAAGAAGCGCTTTACTTATTTACTTACCTTACCTACTCTCAATTAGTTATTATTTCGCAACAAACACTACATGAAAATCTGATGAAAATCAATTATCAATCATGAAAATACTTATATTATGCTAATAACAGTATTCAATAAACGACAACAACAAATGAATAATGCAAATTGCAATATCAATCGTCACAGATTATAGATAGGTACATAAAGTCAAAGACTACTAACGTAACTTTTTTATTAAAGAGAGGCGAGTAAAGGATACTAAACATACAGCCATCTCGCGAGTTTATGAGTAGTTAACTCTTTAACCGGCAGCACTTATAATTCAGGCACATTCAACTAAATGCAAATAATTGTATGGTTTATACCAAAACAGAAAAAATCGAATGTCGATTTTCAAGGGTGATATATCGATTCAGTGAATCGACACAGTACTTCATATCGATTTAAAAAATCGATATTTTCTGCTCGGAAAATCGATTCTTCGATTAATCGATCTCAGATCGCCATCCCTATTGACAACTATTCATCCACAAAAATATTAAATCAAAAGTTACGTCTAACACAAGATAAATTTTACAGAGTATTAATTTATGCTCTAATGCACTGGGAATTAATAACACAACTGGTGATATTATTGCTACAAACCAAATTTTTCACGACAACCTTTACATCCGCCAGAAATCAAACCCACGATCTGTTGGTAACTTGCTTCCCCTTTAAAAAAGTCACAGTTCTTCCTACAAAAACGGAATCTACTAATGTTATTTTACTATCATTGTAATAAATAAGGATAGTAAGTTTATTAAATATTTCACACAAACAAATAAAATGACATGTAGTATATTTATGGAAAAAACAAAAACATACTGCATTATTCATGAGCATACAACTTAACTGAGTATCAACAATACATCAAGAAAATACATAAAAATACTTAAAAGGATTTCACCAGGTATTGAACGACAAAAGTTTACTTTCCAAAAAGCATCTGCAAAAAGGTTTTAGCGCACATAAGAGACCTCTTCCTGGCAAAACCTAGAAATCCTTTTAACCTAGACATCTAAATAATACGTTATTTGGTCCTTTAAAAAATAGAAACCTTTGATCTAGTTCGACCATACTTCGACACATTATCTAACCTAACTTAGATCAAGATAAATCATAAAACAAACATTGAATGCAGTGCTTTCATGAGAGGAATAATTATTCCCATAATAGTGGAATTAATCCCGTAAAGTCCCTTAATAGTTTACTTCAATGTAAATACACTGAGGTAAACTTTCGAACATGTAAACTGTACATTATTAATTTAGGATGATTACATTACCGTAGACTGAGGAAATGGGCCTAATTTTGACTTGTACTTTGTGTACAAAGTCACAATTATTATTACAAAAAATATGTGATAAAAATACAATATTATAAGAAACGGAAACACAAATCAATTTAATTCGAGTCAAAAGAAATCCTACCACCTTTTGAAAGTTATTATGACAATTGAATCTGAATACATATTATGCACTAAAAATCCAATCATTTTTTCAGCAAAAATAGCGGTTGGAACGTTGCTATATTTTTTGCGAAATGATTTATGTTCGGAATTTGTAAGAAAAAGCCATTTAGCGCACCTGATCTAATGTCATTTTTATTTCCCTACATGTATGGTTAAACAGAGATTTCATGACATCGATCATTGTTAGGTACATACTGTGTCATATAAAATGTTAAAGCTTCAGTAATACTACTACTACTATAATATAAGCAATACATATTTATCTATACAAAAACGTTACGTTGGTTTGTGTACACTTCCAAACATCGCTTCACATGTTTTCACAGTGAGGCGAGACAGGGAACAACTAGAAGGATAAATAACTATCATTTGGTTGTGAAGGAAACCATAAAACATCAGTTAACAATACCACGAAGAAGTAATAGTACAAAACCTTTCTAGTTATTTCTTAGTCTCAAAGGATGAAAAGGAAAAGACTGGAGCATATTAGTTCCTAAGTTTTGTTCGGTGTTGTTGATTGGTTTTTTAGAAGAAAGCACGTATAGATACATATTTTAAAACAATTTATTTATGATTCTTTTATTCTGTTAAATTAATCATAATGGGTTTATATGTATATTACAAAAATACTATTTTCAGGTAATCACATTAACAAACCCAAATATAATTAACCAGACGAGAATATAATGTCATCAAAATAATAGCACAATATAACCTAAATTAAACATAATTCATTTCCCAATAACATTGATCACACATCGAAAATAACACTCATTACATTTACACATAATAGGAAATAGGAATTAATCAAAACCAACAGTTTAACACAAACACGAAATCTGATCCCCGTATTATTCTGATTCGATATTGACCAACGTAAATTTGAATGAACCATGGTAGATAGTTGAAACTTAATAAAAACTACCTTCCCGCCCGCGGCTTCGCCCGCTCTGTCTAAAAACTAATAAATTATATACTAAGAACTTCTTCGAGAATCACTATATCTATTAAAAAAAACACATCCAAATCCGTTGCGTAGTTAAAGATTAAAGCATACATAGGGACAGGGAAAACTTTGTTTTATACTATGTAGTGATGAAATATATCCTAAAGCGATCTTAACATCAAACATTCGATGCTTGTGGATCAAAGACAGGGAACAAAGCATGTTTTGTGCTAAAACAAACTCTTTGATTATGCTAACGTTTGCTTAGTCTCAAAGGGTTCGATAAAAGACTCTGGGGCATATTAGTTCCTGAATTTTGTTGGATGTTGTGCTCAGTGCTGATTGGTTTTGTAATTTACGAAGTTTAGTGATATATCTGTATTTGAAGAAATTGCTAAGGACTTCTAATTATGACCTACAGATAATTAATATATGTATTATCTATACCAATATTATAAAGCTGAAGAGTTTGTTTGTTTGAACGCGCTAATCTCAAGAAATACTGGTCCGATTTGAAAAATTATTTCGGTGTTGGATAGCCCATTTATCGAGAAAGGTTGTATATCATCACGCTAAGACCAACAGAAGCGGAGACACGCGGGTGAAACCGCGGAGCGCAGCTAGTAGTTTATATGCTTGTTTATACAAATTTTATCAATATGTTAAATAGAGCTGTCTTATAAGACTAAGTAGAAAATGATTGTAATTTCATGCTAGACAAAAGATAAGATATGTAATCAGAAATATTTTCGCTCCAATGAACACTATGATAATTTCTATGAATAATGATTAGACACAAAACAACAGACTTACTTGTGAAGGTGAAACTTTTTTAGTTTTCATAGTTCACCTGGTTCTTATAAAGATAAAACGAAATCATAGCTACAAAAAATCTCTCTTTTATTTTTATGACTCAGTCATACATCTTTTAAAAGCATGTATACTATCAATAATCATCAACACTTAAATATATTCTTATTTACGTAATCGTTGTTTATTTTAACTCCAGAATTGAACGTGTAATAAATAGGTCTGTGTATTTTATTGTAAGGTTCACACGTCACCATGTTTATTGTTATAAATTTGACACAGATAAGTGTAACTGGATGTGACGTATGTTTTATGATATGTAAAGCTTTACGACAATTCACCTACAATTCAAAAACACTCCCTCATATAAAATAAATAACTAAAATATTGAGATGCTTTATTTCCATAAAAATGTAGACACCTAGAGGTAATTATACCTAATACATCTGCCTGACACAAAAAAATCCAAATTCAAACCCTCAAAACATAATTTTATGAAATTAGATACATTCTAACCCTCAAAGCTTTTTTATGAAATTAAATTCAATATGAGTTTATACAGCCATTTTCCATGTATCGAATCATCATCATCATCATCATCATCAGCCCATATATGTTCCCACTGCTGGGACACGGGCCTCCTATGAGGGTACAGGCCATAATCCACCACGCTGGCCAAATGCGGGTTGGCGGATGACACATATCGTCGAACTTTTGATTCTTCGACATGTCGGTTTCCTCACGATGTTTTCCTTCACCGTTCGAGCAGTGGTGATGTTACAACATGCGCAGATAAATTGAAAAATCAATTTATTTCCTACGCGCTCGCCCGGTCTCGAACCCCGGACTTATCGATTCGAAGTCCGAGGTCTCACCACTGAGCCACCACTGCTCTTTGAATGTTGAATGTTGAATTTGATGTATCGAATATTTTACACATATTAAAAAAGCGTGACGCGTAATATTGTAAACACATTTAACACGATCAAACAGATTGTGTCGTGATTGAACGTGCTCATATAATGAAGAAACCACTTTGTATATTTTCTTGTTTGATTACACGAGACTGCCTAATTTCCCTTTTAAGCTATTGCATAGCTTCTTTCGGGGACCGAATCGAGAAATTCCGTAACGAAAAAATCTCACGCTCCCCACTCCGACGGACTCGGAGGTGTGGCTTGAAGGCATGCTATGCAATAGCTTTACCGCGGCAGTCCCCGAGTGCCACACGTCTTTTTTTATATTGTATTGGATAGAATGTTAAAACAATGTCACACATATATTTTTCATGCAGATAGAGCTAACGACAAATATCGGCATTATTATGTGTATAAACTTCTTAAACTTAAATATAATTTTAGAAATTTAAATGTAATTGTATATAATATGATCTGCTACAGATCAAATAGGCCAACGACGAAACTTCTTAAAATTAACATTTCATTATTCTAACTTCAGTATATTTGAAGTATAATCATTTTAAATAAATAAATAAATGCCACGTCACAACTCCCAATGTCTTACTTAAAATCAAGTTTATGCACACTTTTCAGTCTTTACCATATTCTTGAAAAATCTTTTCTATGAACTATAGCTCAAAATGGCCGCTATATATCCACGTACAAAGTTGAACAAATAAATATCATTAGTATGACGCTAACGACTTCACATCTGCGTCTGTATTCGTCCAAGCTGCTGCCGCTGTAACTTTCACAAACTTCCTTATTTTTAAAATAAACAAATGTTTAAGATTTGTAAAGTACCCGTTTGTATACATTTTTCACTTTGCTCTTTGATGTTTTGTCACGAGTACAAATAAACGCATGAAAATAATGAAATGGTAATTAATTTAAAAAGTTTATTGTTTATATAAAAATACTTGCTTTCTGTACACAGCTTTTAAAAAAATTAGACCTTTATTGTTTTCAATTTTCTTTATTTTTACAATGTTCAAGTTTTTTGGAATTCACATTCACTTAATTCTTGTCTGTCTAGGTTATTTAGAATTTAGAATCACAATTTTTTTCAACTCGAATTTTTTAAATAACAAAAGGGAATTTCTCATAATCGTCGAAACTACATCACAAGCGTCTACTTCATAACAAGCTCAACCGAACAACAATTTAAATGCCAGTCGAGTCGACTAAAGCAGAAAATTCCGTGAAAATTGCACCATTTTAATGTGAACGAAGTAACTTAAAAAGTTTGCAATGTATTTAGGATAGCGCTACGCTTAGTCGACTGTAAATCCGTAGCAGTTCGCTACGCTCCGCTACGTCATTACTACGTTTTTGTTACGAGATACTCCTTCCTTTTCTTGTTGGGAAAAAGAATTGAGCTTAGCGCTTCAAAAGTGTGAATCTGTTTGGATGAAGAGAAATAAATTTGAAGTAGTTTTAACATAAATTAAAATGTATTGACATAAACTCTTAAATGCTAAAGAATTTCTAGGAAAACTAAATAACAATTTATATTTTAGTATTGAAAACAAAATACATATTTTGATAAAACAATTAAATTACTAATCTCAATTATATTAAATCTTAAGCTACAGGCGTAGCAGATTTCATGGCTTTATAAGAAAAAACTTTATCAAACAAACTATTTACCTAATATATCCTAAATTTTATATAAAAAATGTCATTATTTCTGCGTAATTTATTCAAAAATTCAAACACAGACGTTTCACATTCATAGATAAAATTCGTATAATTTTGCAATAAACGGAAATTTGGTAAAACAATTTGATATCACGATTACAGACAAACAGTTTCAATATATTTGTTAATTTAAAACAAAATGAATTGTGCAATGACTATAAAATTCAATTGAATGAATATCTAATGAAAATCCAATCGAATGCGATTATAGAAATTGTATATAATTGCTGTATAAATGTTTCATTTTAATTAATAAACATTCATAATTATTTTGTCAATTAAACTATAGTAATAATTTCAAAATACAATTTCATTTTATTATCACGGTAGCATTCGATACAGAGGCTTCATAAGCGTGTTGTTTAGTACAAAAATACATATGAACCTAAAAGTATAAAAAGTTCTAAAGATACAAAAGTTGAATAAAATATAATAATCGTCTCTAAATCAAAAGTATAAGGTAAGTAATAAACCACATTACGAAGTAATTTATGTACCGACCTAATTCTTGGTGACGATTTAATAAATATTTATTGTAAACGGATATACCAAGAGACAGTTTATTCGTAAAACATCATCAACAAATTCTTTCACAAAAAAAATAAGGCATTGTACAATATTCTAACAGACTCTGCTATCTAATTTCAAACCAAAATATGTTTTAAAGATATCATCACTGCATAGTATAAAACAAAGTCGCTTTTTCTGTCCCTATGTCCCTATGTATGCTTAAATCTTTAAAACTACGCAACGGATTTTGATGCGGTTTTTTGTATTAGATAGAGTGATTCAAGAGGAAGGTTTTAGTATATAATTTATTAGGTTTTAGACAAAGCGGGCGAAGCTGCGGGCGGAAAGCTAGTGCATAGATAAATGTTTAAGTTCATTCATATTATGTACCTTCCAAATAAGAACACAACTTCCTCCAATGTTATTTCGTTTTGTTTGCTCTACTAGCATTTAGTTCTAATGAGCGTTTGTCTAATGCGGCTTAGAGAGAAAGCGTCTAAATATCCCGGATCCCGGATCCCAGATCCTGAATCCCGGATCCCGCATGAAATGTTGGATTAACGTCGCATTACGAAAACGCCACTTCTGAATACATCTATACTAATATTATAAAGCTGAAGAGTTTGATTGTTTGAACGCACTAATCTCAGGAACTACTGGTCCGATTTGAAAAATTATTTCGGTGGTAGATAGCCCATTTATCGAGGTTTAACCTGTTTTTGTTGTAAAGGTATTTTAGTAAAGGTGTATACAATAGCATTATACTCGTATTATAAAAAACCTAAGATTAGTCCGATTGTCTTTACATCAATGAATGCTATCCTTTATATTATTATATTATTTTTTCAATTTACGCTCTTAATAAATTTGTCATCATATCAAACGATTTATTTTAATATAATATAGCTTTTGCGCCGGCTTTTCCCGAGTTGTACCACTATAAGAACCTGAAGAAGTTCTCCGGGTAAATATATTAAAAATCGATTAAGCTAATTTTACTCATAAGGGAGTTTAATTCTTATAAACCATAAAATCTTTCTTTTTACTCTACCATGTGATAATTTAATAAAACACACGTCCAATAAAACTAAATATGCAATATAATATTCCCAAATAACATACATCGATCCATTACCCCGTTACGTTCGAGTCCCAAATTGGAACGGTTTTGAATACAAAACGTTGGACGCAAAGACAATTTGGGCCAGTTTAGCCTCGAGTATTGTTCAATTTTACACACCATTGCCTTATGTCCAGATAGAAGTCAATTTGCCTAAAAGCCACGAGTTACTTGCCCGGAATAATTTTATCGGAAGACGATGCAGCTATGTGTCTGAATATACATATATATTATGTACTAGCTTTCCGCCTGCGGCTTCGCCCGCCTTTTCAAAGAAAAACCCGCATAGTTCCCGTTCCCGTGGGATTTTCTGGTAAAAACCTAGCCTATGTTGCTCAGTGAAGCTTTCTAATTGTGAAAGAATTTTTGAAATCGGTCCAGTAGTTTATGCGTGAAAACCATACATACATACATAATTACAAACCTTTCCTCTTTATATAATATTAGTATCAAGTATGTATATTATTACCGCGAAGCGCGTCGAACGCGACAACTGATACACAAAAATAATCCTTATGGCATGATTCTGTATTCACGCGCGATGACTTATAGCGTATTTCATGTATAACTTTGGTGTTTCTACACCGATTTACATGATTATTTTTTTATTGAATAGGTAATAATGTTAACTTTTTTTAATTAGGGATGAGTGAGAGTGTTGTTTAAACGTAAGAGTAGACAAATATAATCAGAAAGCTCCGAATTGCTAAGCTATTGAAGTTTCACGTGTTATTGTGAGTCAATTTTAAATATATTATGCTGTCTAGGAATTTATTTTTATATAATAATAATAATTTAAGAACATTTGTGTCGTACATGATTTCTATGTAGCTTTAACCATTAAGGCTGCACACGCGACGGAAGCTTAAAAAATGGAGTAACTTCTCCCGTTTTCCCAATATTTCCCTTCACTGCTCTGCTCATATTGATCGTAGCGTAATAAAAAGTATACTATAACCTGCCCAGGAGTATGAAGAATAATTGTGCCAAATTTCGTTAAAATCCGTCGTGTAGTTTTTGTTTCTATAACGAATATACAGACAGACAGACAGACAGACAGACAGACAGACAGACAGACAAAAATTTTACTGATTGCATTTTTGGCATCAGTAGCGATCCCTTATCACCCCTTCATAGTTTTTTTTAAATATATTTCATGTACAGAATTGGCCTCTCTACAGATTTATTATAAGTATAGATATTGTAGATATTTACTTGGTAGACGTTATGCAAAATGGTTATTGTGAATTTAAATCGTTTGTTCGCATGGTTTATGAAATGTAGTTTAAGTTTTTTTTTTTATTTAAATGCGTTAAGAATGAATGTAACATAAAGAAAGGCTCAAATCAATAACAAAGGTAGTTTGGCGTTAATGTTGTAAAATGGAAAAACTATGAATTTCATATTTCCAATCTGTATTTTTTTTTCTATGAAATACTCTTCCAAATTCGGGATATTATATTCAATTTAATAAACTTGCTCCATAATTTATAAATACCTGCTAAAGCTCACGTATAATGGCATGATAAAAACTAACACATTACAAGCAGTACAAGTCACATAGGGACAACTTAAACTAAAGCACTCTACATTAAAAGCTTACTGCTTACTTTGTTTACGAAATATACTAAAGAGTTAAGACAAACAGTAAAATTTCGTCACAACTACAAGGTTAGTAGAAACTGGGGCCGTATTATGACCTCTTATTTCCAGACAGTTTACGCCGTGAATTGAACTTACTGGCAAATTCATATAAGCGTTCCAACAGACGAACGGCAAGTTGCGAACGGCAGAGGCTACTTCAGCCGTCGCCACATGTCGACGGCAGTCGGTGGCACGTCGACGGCAGCAGTCAATATGTCGACAGCTGCCGTCGACACGCAAAAACGGATGCCGTCAAACTGCAAGCGTCGCCACTTGTCGACGGCAGCCGTCGACAAGTGGCTTGCCGTTCGTCTGTTAGAACTCTAATACCATAATTACTGCGTTACTGCGATCATAATATGAATTTGCCAGTCGGTTCAATTCACAGCGTAATCTGCCTGGAAATAAGAGGACATAATACGACCCCTGAAACGAAAAAAGCATGGCATGACCTTATGATATGGAAACACGACTAAAATACTCTACTAAATATATAAATAACCTTATAAAATATTTATTAATCAAACAGATCGAAACACATTTCCAAAACTAAACATAACATTTACAAATAAATTACTACAAAAATAAAGCATAAAGATATGTAAAACCATTAAAACTAAGAGCGGTTCGCAATAACAGTATAATGTCCGACACGCCCTTAGCCGTTATGACATGCAATGAATTTTAACAACCCTCGCTCCTGATTTAAATAAACCGTATACAAGTTATCTAAATTGCTGATTAAACTCAACAATTTAAGGTAAGTATAATTTGGTTTAACACAAGTATAGCATTCGATCTATATAAACTTATTCACTACTCTGATATTAAACAAGTTTTCAGAAAGTGATAAACTCATATGAAATTATCATATTTCCTATTAAATCTCATAGATATTATATATACCCCAAATAATATTTACGAGCTGAATACAAAATTTGTAAAGCAATGTCACATGGTATGCAAAATATTTTTCTTCTAAATTTTAGTAATTTACAATGACCGTTAATACTTACACGTAGTAACTATCTAATCTGTGCTACAACTACAATAATATCATTAGTAGTACAGAAACTCAATGACTCTAGTATAGTCCAAACTTAGTCCAAAGTTCAAACCATACGCTTAATTAGTTTAAGCATTTCGGCAAACATCAAGCCAGCCATACATCAAAACTGTCCAAATCATTATAATTAATTAGCAATAAGTTGTTTGCATCTGTTTAATCCTTAGTTATTGTCAAGTGATCTATCTATTTGTTTAATAATATAGTAATAATAATTAATAACTTGTCCCACTACATATATCTAATATAATATTTTTACACATTTTTTTGCTCCTCTCCATTACGGTATAAAGCGAACAAATAATACTTAAATAAATATAACGAAAAAATCACTATCGAGGTTATTATATGTAATTTATGTTAGTGATTATTATTTGGTACTATATTTTAAACTAGTTTACAGCTTTTCATTTTTTATAATCTCCTTTCATCTTAGTATATAAAACTTATTGTTCTTATTTATCGTTTTCCATATTTTCTCATTGAATTCTTTAAAAATAAAATAATTTCAATAACATTCTTATGTAATCGACGTTCCAGTGAAATTAGTTTACAGTCTTACTATTTATGCAAAGTTTAAACCAACACCATTCACGATGCAAATTACAAGAAAAGTTACCGTCGCCGGCAAATAGTTAATTTATGATGGGATCAAAGGAATTAAAATGGATCTATGTTCCCTGGAATAACTGTCAAGATTAAAAGCAAATATTTGTATAGTTTTGGGAAAGTAATTCGGGGTTTACAAATTACTAGCTTTCCGCCCGCGGCTTCGCCCGCTTTGTCTAAAACCTATTAAATTATATACTTAAACCTTCCTCTTGAATCACTCTATCTGTTTTAAAAAACCGCATCAAAATCCGTTGCGTAGTTTTAAGGATTTAAACATACATAGGGACTAAGGGACAGAGAAAGCGACTTTGTTTTATACTATGTAGTGATTATGCAAATATTTTTCCATCAAGACGTGATGATGATCCCGATGACGTCATCAAGTTATTATACTCTTGCCCCTATGTTATGGTCTAAGATTTCAGAATATACATGCTTAGTATACATGACATCTGGTGGCCCTGACATCCTACTTCATAGAACAATTTCTGATTTCAAGACTAGTGTCAATAGATACCCACGAAGAAGGTCTATCACCACTGCTAATCTTCTTTTAGTATTGACAGTTATACCAGTTGGAAATTCATTTAAAAATACATAAAAGGAAGCATCAGTTATGAGAATTATTAAATTGAATTTTGCTTTGATTGAAATGGGTTCTCCAGTATTCTTACAGCCATAGATAACATCTAAAAGTTTTCTAATAACAATCCTGAACTTCATCAGTTCCTTTCGATAACAACTCAACTCTAATCTGTGCTTTCAAACTTACACAAACAATTGATAAAAGATGTCTGACGTTTGACTGACATTAATTGTTCAGAATAATTCGAAATTCTATTGTTAATATAGAAACTCCTTCGACTTTCGTTTAATTAAATGTCTTCTAATTTTGAAAGTTTTCCTTTTCGTTTCAGTTTTAAATTCATTAACTGAGTCCTGTGCTTTTGTTTCGAGTTTTTGTATATGTCGCATAGAATATTGAGAACACGACAAAACATTATATTTGAATTAATTATCATTATTTTTATATGTCACTGACTCTACTGACGATATTAATCCTCTTGTCTCTCCCAAAATATGAAATTTGAAATGTAAAAATTTGAAATGAATTCTCTATTTGAAATGTGTAACTTAGGGATAGTAAAATGCAAGTATTTTGTGATTTAGCATAACGTTAGTTTAACGTAAAATCGTTACTTGTAAAAGAAACTGTGTAGTAATTACAACTTTTTAAATGTATCTTTAGAATTTGTACACCACGCTTTCTATGTAAAAATTAACATATTTATCATACAAATTACTCGTATATAAAAAGTAAGCATCCAAGCTTGATCTATCTGTTCATTAAAAAACATATAAAAACGATCTCCCGGAAGAAAGAAGCTAAAACTTCTAGAAAAGAGTAAGTTAGCAAAGTAATAACGCCAACGTACAAAGTAATTAATCAAAATGCAGTTCAAAAGTAAAATTTAATTTGTCATAAAGGGTGAAATTTCTCAGTGAAAAATTTTATAATTTTCCCAAGTGTTCGCTTTTGTGCGCACGGCAATTAATTTTCTCTTTTATAGACGTATACAAAGTTGTTAGGATTATTGTGTAGTTTCATTGTTCATTATTGTAAATAGCATAGTAATTGAAAATTAGGTGTGTTTATAAAAGTGGCGTTATTTTATTAGATATTAAAATATCGTAAGGGAACACCTTATTTGTTTTCTGGTATATGGTAAAATTTATGAAATTATTTTGGTGGAACTTATACTGATGATAATGCATCAAAGGACAGCCTTTATTATTAAATTTAATACATAAAAACTTGAGCGATGTCAAGGGACATCCGGATAGAACGAAGTGATAAGTTAGAGAGAGACAGACAGAAAACCACGCGCACGCCGCACGGCTTACAACTCTAGCAAAAAGTGTCGTGACAACTTTTCGTAAGAATTTTTTCCGTCTAGCCCCCTTTTACAACGCGCGATAAGGAACTTCGTTCCAAAACTTCGTTCCAATACATCAAGCATAATCCTAGATAAAATTGAATGTAACTTCAAGACACAAATTAATAAGTGTGGTCTATACCCCAGTTAAACTTATAAACTAGTTTAAATCCTGGAATTCGATTTACTAACAATAAATTTTTAAACATTTCGTTCATTCGTTACTGAAAAATGCAAGTGAGTCAAACAAGATACTCAATCAATCATTGTAAGTAATTATTTTTAGCGAAAAGAAGTCATGAATATTAAGGGAATGTTAACTGAATTTTACGAGTCTGTTCGCAAATTTGGGCCAGATCACTGTGAGTTGGAAGAGATGATATCCAATGTTAATGTTTTAATGAGGTACAATGGTGTTAACATTGATAAAAGGGAAACGAAGCGTAAGTAGAACTTCTATCTAACCAAAAGATTAATGCTGATGATGATTATTCTTATGAAATTAATATGAATGATAAGACACTTCAGTAAGTTCTTAATAAGAAAATGATCCAATCAAAACTTTCGGATTTTCCGGAACATCGAAGAAGTGTGTTAAATTATTGCGTTTATTAAATAGTTCAAAATATAAATAGACTTGAGGCACTTTTCAACATAATCTCATGATAATGATGGAATTTATTCAATTTGACAAGCTTGCACAAAGTTCAAACATCAAAATTCTACTTCCTTCTAGCAATACCAATGTTCGTCTACTTCTTGATTATCGTCGGGTTCGTGTGCTACTACTACGTATACCTCTTCTCAATGTTGTGGTGTACCTTCGTGTTATACCCTCGGACTGGCTACTTCATTGGATCAATCATCGTGTTCTCTATAGGATCATATAGCGAATCTTGCGCTATCCGGTTCCTTTTCATTGTCATTAACAGGTTCATATTTTTGTCTGTTTTAAATTTTACTTTTGCTCTGTAAGCAATTTCTAATATTACATTTTAAAAATTACGAAATTCTTGTATTCTGCAGATCTTTTAATTTTATTTTCGATACATAACACTACTTACTAAAAGATTTAGAAAAATCTATTTAGAATGCTTTGAGCACAGTTTTTCATCTCGTATCTTCTCAAGAATGTTTATTTGATACAATCTAACTCGTCACAGGAAATTGATAAGAGATGTTGTGGAAGTATATCGACTCTGCAATGAACAAGTTCCACCGGACAGTCGATTTTCCCGAAACATACTGAAACATTTGAGAATAGTCAAAAAACGAGCCACAATAATTTGGCTTGGATTGATAATAAATGCCTATATTTACCTGGTTCTACCATTTTTTCGGCCAGGAAAGCAGTTTGCGGAAAACAGACTTATTATTTTTGGTAAATAAATGATATCCTTTGAATTTCAAAGCATTAAAGTTACTCCAATTTATGTCTTAACAAATTATATCTCAAATGGTAAATGAATTAATATCTAAAATTTTTGATGTATAATAATATAATTGAAAGCATCTTTGACGATTCATTAGTCACTAAGAGATATCTGCGTATTTTTCAAAATTCCACACTTTAACTAGTTTTGTATTTTCAGGACTAGATCCTATGACCGTGTCCCCAAATTACGAAATATCACAGTCAATGATTTGCATGGCTATACCAACGCTATCACACAGCCTTGCTAACTGCATGGTATTAGTAATCATTTTGTATGGTTACACAGAAGCCCAGCTTCTATCTCTGAGTGAGGAACTCCTCTGTATGTGGGATGACGCAGAAGTAAGCTATAAAGAAACTGTCCATGAAGAAACTATGACAAGAGTACAATTCATGAACAGCTTTGTGCAGCAGAGATTAAGGTTCATAATCAAACTACACGTTGACAATATGACGATGCTAAAACGACTTGAGAATGTCCTTCGGGTGAGCATGGCATTGGAATTCCTTGTTCTCATGGCTGGGTTAATAGCCGAACTCCTTGGTGGTATCGAAAATACGTTCCTGCAGATACCGTTTACATTCGCGCAAATCTTCATGAACTGTTACTTGGGACAGAAGATAATAAATGCAAGCAATAGCTTTGAAACTGCTGTATACAATTGCAGATGGGAGAATTTCAATAAATCTAATATGAAAACTGTTCTTATAATGCTACAGAACTCGCAAAAGACGTTACAGCTTTCTGCAGGTGGAGTCGCTATATTGGGATTTGAGTGTTTGATGACAGTGGTAAAATCCTGCTACTCCTTCTATACAACTCTGCAGTCTACACTTAAATAAATATTGTTAATAATCTGCACTCTGAATCTGCACTCTGGAACTTATACTTTTCAGCAACTGTTATAAAGTTTATTATTATATCAATAACTATATCAAAGTGCTCTTTTGATCAACGTAAATTGTGTTAAATAAAATAAATACTTTCAAGCTATGTCTTTTTTTTTAATGTCTCATTATAAACCTAAGTTTTTAGTATATTTAAAACTGACACACCTTCTAACTACACCTCGAAGTATCTCTTCAGAATTTATTGCATTAAGTACTTCAGTTTTTTCTGCCTGAAATGTTATGGTGAACAGGTAAGAATAATAAAAATTGTTGAAAATAAATAACGACAACTAAAGGAAAACATAAGGAATAAAATAATTAAATGGTATTTCTGAAGTTAATTATCATTTTATAATCATTGTTTCAAAATGCCAATGGTTTAACGTTTATAAGCTTTTTTTTCACAAAATGAGATCCCTTGAAACAAAAAATGTTTGGCTTTCACAAATTTCCTGTTTCAAAATTGCTTTTCTGACCTTAGTATGTAAATTTTTCAATCAAGCATCAAATTTTCAGCGAAACAATGAACACGTAAAGCGGTTTATTATTTTGCCACAGAATCAATATTGTTTTATATTCTGTGCTATTTTTGTCCTTTTACAAATAAACAGCTAGTTGAGTTGGCAGTTTTTGAGCAGTATTAACATTTCAGTTTTGTAAATTTTAGAGGCTATTATTAAGGGGATATATTCATACCATAAAGCCAAAGCAACATGTAATGCAATAAAATTTATAAAAAAAAACTTAATAAATGATATGAATCCTTAATTATTAAAGATGATAAGAAATCTTTTCCATTTCACGGAACAACGAAATCTTGATGCGTGTATTCCTCTTACAGTGAATTTACAACAAACGAACACAGAGTTAGAGCAAGAGAACTGGAGCAAGAGAATAATGCACTACGCGTGTTTACACTTAATTACAAAATAATTTGATATAGCGGGGTTAGAATGAGCATTCGCTCGTTTGATGTAAATGCACCGTTACACTAATCGATTCTTATTCATAAACATCAAAACCACATTCGTCTTTAAACATCAAACACTTTATTGTAGTTTAAAATAGAATGCTAAAGGTTATACAGAGTTCCAGTCGCCCTCTAATATCCGTTCTCAACCAATTATGGCAAACGAACGGGATATTGAAGTTGGCACAGACTTACAAATGGACAAATCCGAACACAAACCTGAATAATGACACTTTTTATGGAGTGAATCGAAGTACAGTTATATTAAAAACAAGTTTAGGCAAACAAGGCATTAGAGTCATTAGACCTTTCTTTACATAAGATCTTCGTAGTGGCAACAAATTAAACAAACATCAGCTGTTAATTTAACACCAGACAAGGTTTCAAAAAATATCTACTTAAAAATTTATTAGAGTAATAGTTTGTTTTTAAAATCTAAAGATTCAACCAGTCTGCTCGTGAAAACTACATGAAAATTCGTTCAGTTTTTAAGTTTTTCGCAGAAAGACAGACGCGCTGGAGGTTTACTTTTGTTATAACTGTAAAGTAAATTAATTTCAATACAAAAATATATTTGTGAAATATTTCGATTTTCGATATTAATTCTGCATTATTTTAAAGTAATTAACTTTAACAAATAGATCCAATCATTTAAATTGGAGAAGTTATAATTCATCAATCGTTTGTAAAATTATACGCTATTGCCTTTCGTTTGCCTTTGATCGTTATAAGTTTTCATTTAGTTAAATTACAATGTAATTTCCAATGTTATTCTAAATAAATATACGAGTACCTATATGATTTCATTTAATGTGTTTTACTTATATTTATGTATAAAATGACCACATCCTATATTTTCCTTGACAATCACTATTTTTATAACGTTCTCATACTATAAATTGTTCAAAATCTTACCTACATTTTACAATTTATACTATGTATTTTGATTGGACATGTCTACAAAATAAATTAATACATTTGGCTTATACTAACTTAAATCAATGGATGAATCACAAAATTAAAATTATATCGCAGTCAGCGATAGCTTGTTTGTTTTACTGTTCTCTTATTGTCTCCTTTAAGCATAAAATACTCCTTTCTTCATACCTCTAATACCCTTGATTAAACGCTTACTATTCCTACAATCGCCTAGATTAAATCCAAGTAATTTCATCAAACAATCCTTGAGCGCTCAATCAAAACCAAGCCGTAATTGTAGAAATTAAAATATTTAAACGATTTATGCTAAAATTATACTAATGCCCGCTCCGGCCGACTCATCTGCATTTAGATTATGCTTTAAATAACGCTAAGGAATAGCTGTCCGGCTTGTTCTTACATCTAAATCGAATTTATACAATTTGTTATTGGATTTTCTTAAAAATGTGGGAGGGAAGCGTCTGTGATGTTTTTTCTACACTTTTTACTTGTTTGTGCAAATGAAAAAATATAAAATATGTTGTTAGGACAGAATTTTATGATAATGTTGTTCTTTCTTCTGATGTTTTAGCAAGTTGAAATTCCATGTCGCCTTGTGAGGTATAAATCTTTTCATATATCCATAATAAGTAAGTTAGTTAAAAATAATCAGATGAATGTAAATCCACTTGAAAAATCATGTTGTGAAACAATTCGAATACTCTTTTTTAGTTATTAATAGCAGTTCTAACAAAACTTCCCATTTTACTGTCCTCTTGTGACCGGACCTTAATCTCCTAACCACTGGCCCTTCGTTAGGATGCCGCAATAAATACGCTATGGACACATCCAATTTTACCGATACTGTACTTGTCTAAGAGAATGGCTTTTGCAAAAAATATTACCTTATTGCTCTGCTATACTATTTTCACGGATTGCGGACCTTTTTCTGGAGTGACGTATATAAATGAAAGTATGAACTATCTTTAGGTACTAATATTAGAGAATTTAGCTCAGTTTATCCCGTAAATAAATGGTTACAATAGAAAAATGATCATTAAAAATGTTTCAAAAATTGAGAAAAGCTTTTGACGGCGCAGTTGCCTGCTTCAGACTTCAGCTGCTGTAGTATAAATCTCCTGTAAGTAATAAAATGTCTGGAAATATTAATTATCTGTAACCACAATAATTGAACGCAGAGGTATTAAAAATGGTAAAGGTTTTCGTGTCGATGCTCAGCAGATTAAAATGTTTTGATTTAATACCTATAGAAACCTATTTGAATAAATATTTCTTCGGACTACTTATTTTATCTTACGGTTAGTTTCATTTATATTCTCAGTAGTCTTATCTCCACCCAGAAGTAAAGCAAACGTAAAACATGCCTTTATATACTAACCAAACATTAATAATCTTTACAACTTCATTAATTCGTTCAGGCAAATAACTAAGGCAAATAATAAGACAATCAACTTCAAAAGACGAGTTACACGATCCCGTTAAACAAAGTTTAATCATTAATTAACGTTATTATATTTGATCGCTACAATCCCTGCCCGGTTTATTACGAAACTCTGATGAGATTTGCTATCAATCAACGAACAAGTGATATTAATGTTTTTGACCTACGGAAAGTTTGTTACAAAGTTATTTAGAACTAATTGTAATTTGTTTAAGTTCATCTCAAAATTACGTAGATTTGGGAGTAGGCTTCTTGTTTTTCAAATTTTAATGTTCAAAATGTTAAAATGTTTTCATTACGACAAACCGAGATAGGTGCATCTTTATCATTTGTCTAGTTAAATTGGTTTCTTTGGAAGTAAATTCAAAGATATCAAACTTAAAATTAGTATGATCTACGCGAGTAAGATTTCACGCCAGAATTGCATACAACATACAAACAGATTTAATCTTAGAAGCTTGAATGCTGCTCTATGCACGTAATGAAATCCATTTACGGCTGTCGTAGATTCAAATTATTCAAGATTAGCTTAAGTTTCAGGTAATAATAAGGTACTTCAGGAAGTAATGACAGCAAAAAAACCTTTTAAAATTATTAATTAATTACATATCAATGATTGTCAATTCATTCTTATTTATTTATTTATCTGTTCGTTATCCAGCAAACCGTCGATTAAAATAGGTTTAATTTCTTTGTTCGTGCAACCCTTCACACATACTACATATCTTCGAGGCGTTAATAAACCATTATAGGCGACCAATTAATTACTTAATTGAAACCTACAGCAATATAATTAGGAGATAATAGTGTGAATGTTCACACCTCACACTACTACATGAGTATAAAGCAAATCTTTGTTATATTTTATTAGTACAAGCTTTTCAGTAGTTCTTTTTAGAGGTATATTATACGTTAAAGTAAAAAAGTTTTTGAAGTGAAACTTCTTTAGGTGCGTTGAGAGTAAAATTTCAAGGTCGCGTCATGTCAATACCGTCACGTCATGGAGCAAGGCGACGATTTTTGTACCTTTAAATCTTGCCATAGAAGTTTCACTTCTGACATGTGTGCTCGACACACATGCCCTTTAATTTATAAATTTGATTATGAAACTAAAGCAAATTACATAAAAGTTAAGTATGGTAACTGTAGCAGTGTTTGCAACCAACCTCCGAAACGAATTGACCGATTCTTACGATTCTTTTTAAAGGTATAGGTACATTGGACAGGTTAGAGAAAAGGTTGTATGATACTATTTTTATATAATATGTATATTGTTTGGTCGAACAACATTGCCAGAACTTAAAACTAAATTGTTTTGAAACAACGTGCAAATAACATCAAAACTCAACCCATCGCAATTGTTAATTGTTTTCAAATTTGAAATAGCTTATTTGGATATCTGTATTTACAACCTATCACATAGTTAAGCGTATCCGACAGAATTATAGAACAAACATACAGTTTATATTACAGAGTTCGTGAATTCTATAAACTAATATTTGAAAACCATTTGCAATGAAATCCCGTGTTTGCCCGCCGAACTTACTCTGGTATTAAGTTCATATTGAAACATTTTAACAAACATTGTCTAGGAATAATAATATATTTGTATTGTTTAAAATTTATATGTATAAACAAATACATACAAGTTTTAAAACTCGTAGGAAATTAAAAAAAAACTTTATAATGCAACAACAAATCAATGTGTTTTTCTATATATTATGTCTTCATATTATAGTGACAATAAGTAATATTGTTTAAAAAAGAATGCAGCAGCTATATTCAAGAGCGATTTTTGCTAGAGAAACACACACACAATTAAAAAAAAATTTATATTAAAAACAATTAGAAACAACATTTAGGTAATGGTATCTCTATATAAACGCACATTTTATATTTATACAGATAACAAAAACTTTAGTATCATAAACAACTTTAATAAAAGTATTAGTTAATTACTACAACTTTAATAAAAGTATTAGTTAATTACTAAATAAGTAAAAACAAAATATGGATATAAAATCCAATTTATTAAATTTCTGCAAAATCATACGCAAATACGGATTGGATTATTGTGAACTTGAAGATATGTTGATGAATGTTGGAGTCTTACTGAGAACTGTTACTTTGAACATTGATAAATGGAATGTGAAACGTAAGGAAATTTAACTTATATTATCTATAATAATATAGGAAATATCCCTATTCTGAGTACACTATAAAATATATTTTATCCAGGGGAATACATAGGTATATTAATTCTTACGAATTGTAGAGTGCTCTGTTCTGGGGTCTTCTGATCGCAATGTTTTTCTTTAAGTATTAATAATCAAGATTAACATTTAAATAACCAACATACTTAAGACAGGACGTTTCTGCTTTAAAACATCTCTATTAATCAAATTTTTACCACCCCTTCATCAATATCAATCTCAATGTAACAGAATTTGCATGTAATACAAATTTACGAAAAGTTTATCAGTTTTAGTAGATCCTAAAAACACTATTGGACTTTTACCTAAGGACCTTCCTTCTACTTTCTATCACGGTCAAGCTTTTGCAAAGATAGACCTACTTACAACCTAAGTCACTGGGTCTTGTCTTTAGATTATTTCCTATTTGATTGGGTCTTATTTATGGCTTATAATTTCTTTTAAATTTCAGGCATTCCTTTAATCAGCTACATCTTCACTATATTCGGGTTCCTCTGCTATTTCTACATCTACTTCTTCTCTATGATCTGGTGTGCGTTTGTCCGCTACAGGAAGTCTGGCTACTTCATTGGATCTGTGATTGTGTTCTCTCTTGGAGCATATACTGAGTCCTGCGCGATACGCTTGTTGTTTATGGTGATCAATGGGTATTGGAAATATATCTATATTTATATTTTAAAGAGATCTAGATCTAAAGAACTTAGTAGAAACTGGGCTCCGTATACTTTCTTCGGTCTTTCCATCAGTGTTTCTTAACATTAAGTACGTCTGTCTTGTGGAGGAAGAAAAAAGATTATATTCTTACAACATTACATTAGGATCATAAATCTTTAAAATATCCTAGATAAATCAGGATTCCTAGATCAACTAACCGATTATGAAAACATAATGGATATAAAGAAGATGTAAAAAGTCAAGGACTTTAATTTGGCTGCTGTAGAAGATCTGCTGTAGGTACTTATTCAAAATGTATATTTTATTGCAGTAAAACAATAAGAGAAGTAGTGGATAGATATCGAATCTGTAACAAGCAAGTAGAGCCCGGTACTCGACTATCAAGGAATATTCTGAAGCATTTAAAAACGGTAAAGAAAAGAGCAACCTATATATGGCTAGGACTCGTTGTAAACGCTTATATCTATTTAATTCTGCCATTTTTTCTACCGGGGAAACAGTTTGCTGAAAATACGTTGATAATTTATGGTAAGTACTGATTTAAAAAACAGATTAAACAGATTGAACTAATCATTGTATGGAATTTACAACAAAATTAGATTTTGTTGTCAGTTCGCATAAGGAATTACCTGACTGAATAATTTCATATTTCAGTTTAAATATCAACACGTATGTACTTATGGTATAAATAATAAGTTTCTAAATTAAACCTATTATGTTTGCCCTTTTCCAGGTCTAGAACCCATAACAGAATCACCAAACTATGAAATTGCGCAAGCTATGTATTGTTTCGCGATACCAACAGCGACAAACAGTCTCGCAAACTGCACAGCATTCATTATAATATTATTCGGTTACACTGAAGCATCTCTTCTATCACTAAGCGAAGAAATACTCAACATGTGGAGCGACGCCGAAACATTTTACAAGGGAGGAATTCACGAAAATTCCAAGTCGAAAATCATGAACGAATTCGTGAAACAACGCTTAAAATTCATCATAAAACTCCACAACGAAAACATAATTCTGTTAAAGCAGCTAGAGTACGTACTACGTGTTAGCATGGCGTTGGAATTCCTAGTGCTCATGGCAGGCGTAATCGCCGCGCTATTGGGAGGTATCGAGAACACGTATTTGGAAATTCCGTTCGCGTTCGCTCAGCTTTTCATGAACTGCTATTTGGGGCAAAAGATAATTAACGCTAGCAACACCTTTGAGAGTGCGGTGTACGGTTGCAAGTGGGAAAACTTCGATAATGTGAACATGCGAACGGTGCTTATAGTGCTGCAGAACTCGCAGAAGAAATTGCATCTTTCCGCGGGCGGGGTTGCCGTGTTGAGTTTTGAATGCCTGATGTCTGTGGTTAAGTCTTGCTATTCGTTTTATACGACTTTGCAATCAACACTCAAATGAGAAGTGGCGAAAAGCTGCGAAATTCAATTTGTATTCAGCTTGCACGTAGATAACGTACACACGTAGTAGGTATCGCATATAATTTTGAATTACATATATCAAAATATAATTCTTTGCCAATACATATTGCGCATGAATACTTTTCTATAATAAAGTGGAACTATTAAACTATTAACTAGTATTGTGTGTTTCTTTACTATGAATACTTTTCGTTTTTGTGATAATATTCAGGTTTTAAATGTTTGTAAACATTTAAAATATTTCATTCTCAGTATCCGTAAATGTAGATATTATTATAAGTACGTTAAACATAAAATGTAGAGGTTTATTTTTTATATTGTTGCGATACATATAAAACATTCCTAGTAAAATTAATTAAAACACTCTCTTGTCCTTTATACAAATAATTTATGATCAAATTCTCAACTTCAATTGCTAGCAATTATTTACCAGTTATTAGTACAGCGATCACTTGCTAAATAACCATTTAATTGATATAAATTGCTCACTTATAGGAATAGGTAATATCTAGAACAAATTAACTACCTTATCGAGTATAACTTCGATATTAATTAATCATCTATTACGCTATGATTCAGTATACAGGGTGTCCCACTGTTGGTATACTAAGCTCAAAGGAGGTTATAGTTTTGCATACGCTGACTACGTAAAAAATACTTATAAAATTCCAGACGCAGTTTTTTTTTTCAAATAGATGAATTCTTAAAACTCTATGTGTACACCCATAACAAGCAACCCGCCCAGATTTGCTACCAGCATGTGAAGCACGTTTAAGATTATGTTTTCATAGACAAAATGCTCACATTAGCGAAGCGGTATATGCCGGTTGCGCGAAGCTAGAGAAGAAAACATAGATTTTCAGGAAAAATTTAGCAAAAAATTTTTGACGTAATTTTGTTGTTTAAGTATTTTTTACGTAATCAGTGTATGCAAGACTACAAGACCCTTCGCGCTTAGTATACCAATAGTGGGACACCCTGTATAGGTGAAAATCTATACTAATAAAGCTGAAGAGTTTCTTTTTTTTGCTTAAACACGATCTCAGATAATCTCAGGAATCATATCTGATTTGAAAAATTATTACACAAAATTGTGTCTGTGTGCTTTCGACTTTTAAAAATGAAGAAAATGATTACGTATGGAAACATCTATATGTGTTTTCGATTTGGCCTTTTATTGGGTTGTTGTTACTACAGATAATTCAGAACACCTATTTAGGTACAGGCTTGGTACAGTTGCTTTATATATTTCTCCAAAGAAAATGAAACAATTTTGTTAAAATGTTTATTCAAATTATAAATTTTAATACAATATTATTTCAAATTCCTATTCCTTTATTGATAAATTAATTAATAAAAGTTTTTGATCTCCAAATCAATATACATCTCAGCCACTAGTTCCTTGTGCACGGTAACGTTAATGTAAATTCGTCCTTTTTGAAACGGGAAGCTTCTATACAAAGGACTACGTGGAGTCGTCATGTTCACAAGGTCGTATTTCCCCTGAAACAAACAATAATATTTTTATACATAAAAAACGTTGATAGTTTTTTTTTTTTTAAGATATACTTCTTTAGGCGCATTGAGAGTAAAATTTCAAGGTCGCGTCATGGCAATACCGTCACGTCATGGAGTAAGGCGACGATTTCGGTATCTTTGAATCTTGCCAAAGAAGTTTCACTTTTGACACGTGTGCTTGGCACACATGCTCTTATTTTTGTATCTGGAGACTCTGGAATAGAGTTACATAGTACGATACGTACGTAGACATAGAGTGACTTTTTAAAGACGTAGAAACAGACATAATACGCATTAATCCATTTGCAACATATTAGAACCAACGCAGGACAACGCGCGCCACTTCACAGAATGTGTGTCTTACACAATGACAAAATTGTTTTCATGCTCCCGATATAGTTTCAAATGTACAATTAACCAATTATATGTATAATTTTTCTAACTTTGGATAAGTACATGCTTAATTAATGCTTTTCCCTTAGTTTAATATTTCAGAAATCTGTGTTAGGTTTAAGTATTTGGCTCCCTTGCAACAGATATCAATTGTACAAGTGAGTTTTTCTTACGCTTGTAGTTTTGCATACGCTGAGTACGTAAAAAATACTTATAAAATTCCAGACGCATTTTTTTTTTCAAATAGATGAATTTTTAAAACTCTAGGTATGTGTACACCCATAACAAGCAACCCGCGCATCTTTGCCACCAGCACGTGAGCTATCGTTTAAGATTATGTTTTCAGACAAAATGCTCATATTATTAGAGAAGCGGTATATGCCGGCTGCGCGAAGCTAGAGAAGAAAACATGGATTTTCAGGAAAAATTTAGCAAAAATTTTTGACGTAATTTTGTTGTTTAAGTATTTTTTTACGTGATCAGTGTATGCAAAACTACAAGTCCCTTCGCGCTTAGTATACCAATAGTGGGACACCCTGTATAATAATTACTACTTAAGTAACTAAGTCGTATTTACCGGTGGATACGGGCAATGTGTAGAATTAGTGACCCGCTGGTCGGGAGGCTGCTGGTCCATCATCTTCTGCAGCGCGTTCCTCATGGAGACACCGATCACGAAGTCATCCTTCTCCATGTCACACATCTTGACGTGGGCTTCCACGAATGTCGGCATGTACCGGTTTGATAGGAACTCATAGTAGAAGAAGTGAACCTATTTTGTTGTAAAATATATTTTTTTATTAACGAAATCAAATAATGGAAATATGTATTGGAGAGTAGTATCAATATAAAATGAAGAAGAATCGTTAATAGATTCAATGAGATAGATTTTTAGAGTTGTCCAAAAATTTATAAAATCATATAGGTGTCGTGGCCATATCGTAAATTTGCTCATTTCATGATATGATTGGCCATTTCACGAAATGGTCGCATTTCGTGAAATGGCCAATTTAGTTTGGCCACATCATGATGTGGCTTGAGCAGATCAATGATAAGAAATCGTTTCACGATATGGCCAACTAAACGCGCGGTTTTTTCATGAAATGATCAAAATTATTTGATCATATCGTAAAATAGTTACATTAATCATTGGTAGAGGCGCTGCAAGCTCTGTGTTTATGTGATAAGATGGCGGCCGCTGGCGAAAATTTAATTATTCGCAGTTAAAAACTTCATAATTCGTTTAATAACAATATGAAGAAAGTCATAGCAAAGAATTTACGACGGTTCGAGTACTATGGAAAATGTGGATATCTTATATGTATAGAAGAAAAAATGCGTCTTAAATAAAATAGTTTACGACGCATTTTTTCTTTTAGGATATATATTTATATATCCTACTATAGTATTATAATTGTTTGTTTTTTAAAAAGCGATCCGCTTCTGGCACTCGCCGGCCGCTGCCGCGGCACGCTCGCTTTGCTCGCTCGGCTCGTGCGTTGTTTATCAAAGTCTAACCTAACCTAACCTAACTGTTTTTTATTGCAAAAACGATTCGCTTCTGGCATTCGCCGGCCGCTGCCGCGGCACTAACTTAAATGACATTAAACAAGTTTTTAGAATATTCTGATTTTTTTAAATATTTTATGGACTCTTTATATTTTATACGATCTGGCCAAATGTGGATGGCCAAATCGTGAAACGTTGACGATTTAACGATCTGATCAAACTATGTTGGCCATTTCATGAAATGCGACCATTTCGTGAAATGATCGATCATATCATGAAATGAGCAAATCTACGATATGGCCACGACATAGGCATACATTAAGTACCTACTTGATACAAAAAAGAAGTCGTCTTCTTTCTATCACTTTAAAATTGTAAGCACCGGTGGATTACAGTTTTATGAAGATTCAAAAATTGTATGCGATTGTTCCAGATCATAATTTTTGGACAGCTTACAATCTCGCGATTTTGAATATATTTTTACGAGTTTTTTTACGGGTCGTAAGGGCGTCGGCGCGGCGTCTCTATATAATAATTTTCAATAATAAGTGTAAATTTCTTAGTAATTAATATATCATCGTACACACCACAACATTATTATCAATAGTAAAAAACGTCAAAGCATGCAACTCCATATAATATATAGGGCTGCGACGACTGTATCTTCTTGCTGTAAGGTTCAAATATTCAAAATATTTTAAGTTCACATAGGTAACGTTGGGTCGTTCAGCACTGGGGTACACTTCCTGCGGGTAAAAGTTCATAATCATATAAGGAAATATTGTAAATAGGTATAAGGATAATTTTGAAAAAAAATTGTCGGCAGTATTTTTTCAAACATGTAAAGAAAGGTAGTTAGTTCTACAAAGATTAATTTCCCTATTTAACTTTTACTTAAAATCGTGGTTAAATAAACTCATGCTCATCTTAGTGAAAATTAATAAAAATATTAATTGATGTCATTCGTTTTTTTTTAACATTTATCTTCATTTTAGATTTGAATTAAATAATTAGATAATAATTGTTGCCAAGTTCGCTTTTTGTAATTTACTGTAATCGCTTTTTTTTCTAAATTAATTGTTTGTCTGTTTCAACTATCCTGAATTCTAAAGATAAATAAAATTAATACCCTGCACTCGATTGAATACAAATTGTTTACGAGAATATAAACAAAATAAAAGTAAAAACACAATTTTAACAATTTTAGTGACATTTCCACGACTGAAATGTTCGAAAACAACTTTAAAACAACATTATAATGATATCAATAACATAATTTAAACGCAATTATTTAAAGTAAATTAAGTCATTGTCAGATAGAAAATTACACAGATAAATATTTATTCGATCTTTTTAACCGACTCTCCCAAAAACGATGGAAGGTTCTCAATACGTACCTATAATATTTTTTTTGTCTAATGCCAGCCATCCAAAGAAATTATTAAGAAATAGTAAAAAAAGGAACGATGAATAATTAAGAAGTACTAATTACTAACTGAATGTTTTTTTTTTTTGTTCAATCTCAAGATAATTATCTAAATTATTCGAAAAAATATTTGTCCTACAAAATCTATGGTTTGATCAAAGAGTCCCCTCTTTCCAATGTGTAATCGATAACGAGGTCATCATAAATGATTACTAACCAGCTGATTTTTTTGTTTTCACTTATTTAATACTTATATAATTCAACAGACATATTGTCCTACAAATTGCGTAATAAATATTTGAGAACCATCAAATCAAAAAATTGTATCCTTGTTACCTCTGTAAGCTACCACAATCGAGAGTTTCGTACATGAAATTATTGGGCGTCTCATCAAAATAAAGCTACTCACGGAAAATTAGCTTGATAGTAATCACTTGCAAAAATGGGCGAGGGATCCTGGACTATTAATTGTAACGTTATTTATGGTAACGTCATGTCAGTGCAAAATAAAATGACATAATAATAATTTACATCCGTTTACAAATAAATTGCTCTTGCTAATATCAATTTCATTACGGAGATTTATAACGTGTTTGTTTTCATTGAAATGACAAAAGACCCCATATTTTTTATAAAGGTCGTAATAAAATATCTGAACTTTGGATGGCTATATGTACAGATTAATGATATCACAGACACACTTTTATTTTTTCATAAATATCTACGACTAGCTGCGCTTCGCGGTTTCACCCCCGTGGCTACACTCCTGTTGGTCTTAGCGTAATGATATATTATAGCCTTTCTCAATAAATGGGCTATCTAACACCGAAAGAATTTTTCAAATCGGACCAATAGTATCCTGAGATAAGCGCGTTAGAACAAACAAACAAAATATAAACTCTTCAGCTTTATAATATTAGTATACATAAATATAAAAAGGATGTAATCGCATGAAATTTTAATCTTTTATTAGCTTTCATTTATTATTCTTGCTTGAAAAATAAATACAAAAACTAGATATACACAAACAATTTAACAGATTGTTAGTTCATTGTTAGATACTTTAGTTATTTGAATCGCCTAATTATTACTTGACTTTAGAGAATACCTATTACAAATAATAGTAATATTTCATATCTTAAAATAAAACTAGCAAGATAATCTTAATAATCTCTACATGTAACACGCAATCCTATTTCATATTATTTCATTGCCTCTGTTCGTTGAATATCTGTAATAATTGGCATCTCCACAAATATTTGCTTGTACGAAAACCTTTTATAGGTATAATAGAGTTATTCATCAGTAAGGGATTACTGTTAGATGTATAGACTAATTTAACAGAGAGGGTCGAGATTATATTGTGAAAGTTTAAAAGTATTTTATGTGATAACTAGAGACGTTAAAAACATCACTGATATTTTTATACATTAAGCTAAGAAAAACATAACTTTTATTGTATCAACTTAGTTTTCATTTTCGGAAAACACAATTCGAAATTATTAGGTACATAAATAGTGCACGTAAAAGCAATGCGTTAAAGTAATAACTACATATATTTAGTACATGTTTGTAATTAAAATAAATACATTATTGAGTCAACTATATTTTCTAAGGTTAAAGCAATAAAACTAATAAGATGCGATTCTATTCTATGTATAATTGTACGATCACAACAAACTATAATACAGTAAGTACCTAATAACTATTGATATTTCGTTACATTTTACGACGCTATGAATCATTGTCCAAAATTAAGGGGACTTAGTATAAAATAAACAAAACACTTTTATTTCGCATTAGCAACATTGTTTCAAATCGTTCAACAATATATGGTCCAAGATCCGAATATAGGTCGACTTTCACCGGCGTGATAATAGAATGAGACCAATTTTATAATAAACTAGCGGTCCGCCCCGGCTTCGCCCGTGGTACATAATATTTACGTTTTCTCTACATAAGAACCATCCTCGTACTTCAAGGAATATAATAAAAAAAGAATTATCGAAATCGGTTCAGCCGTTCTCGAGTTATGCGCTTACCAACACATTTTGCGATTCATTTTTATATACAGGGTTACTTGTAAAACACCAGCAACCTCGCAGGACAAGATAGCTAACATCATAAGTAACAACATTTGTTCTACGACTTTTGGCATAACGCAGTAAATTATTTTAAAATGATTTTTTAAACTTTTATTGTACTCTCCTAACATTTGTAAGTCTATGTTCTATTCATTATCGGATGGACGACGCGACGCCCCCTTCCCCCTCTCGTTCGCTTCTTGTTTACGTAATTGTTGGGAGGCGAAGAGTTTATAATATTCAAACGGAAAATTAAATGAATATTTATTTTTGTATGAAAATAAAAACTAAAAAATTATCAAAAGTCGTAGAACAAATGTTGTTACTTATGATGTTAGCTATCTTGTCCTGCGAGGTTGCCGGTGTTTTACAAGTAACCCTGTATAAGACTAGGTTTCCGCCCGCGGCTTCGCCCGCGCAGTCAAAGAAAAACCCGCATAGTTCCCGTTCCGCCGATTGCGTCATTTTCCCGGGATAAAAAGTAGCCTATGTCCTTTCTCGGGTATCAAAATATCTTCATACCAAATTTCATGAAAATTGGTTCAGTAGTTTAGGCGTGATTGAGTAACAGACAGACAGAATTACTTTCGCATTTATAATATTATACTAGCTGTCCCGGCGAACTTTGTACCGCCCTGTCAATGAATGTTGTGTTACCTTTTAGCTGAACTAATTTAGGCTTTGATGAACGTAATACAATGATACAAAATAAATATTTATATGGATTGATATGTAATAGTATTTTAATTTATTACTTCAAACACGTCTCAGAGAAAAATGATTGAATTTTAATAAGCTGTGCAGCATGGATTAACTCTTTTCATTCTTTAACTGTTATCGACCACGCCATCGTTTCGTTTCACTTTAGTTGTGATAATAATTCTACCATTATCATTAGGCGATCGACGCTGATACAGTGGGTAACCATCGTTGCTTGTGATGGTCTTTGCCATCAATTTTCGTGGATACCTTTTGGTACACTCGCTGTCAACCATGCATGGTGTTTGTTGGTTGATGGTTTCACACGGTCCATGAATCATATTCGTGATAAAAACGTCATGTCGGTCTGGATCGGTTTTAGGATTAGCAATCCCCGCACACTCATATATTTTATTCTTTCGACTAACCAAATTAAAATGTGTGCATGCTGCAAGCCAGATTTTCGTCATTCGATTGAATACATCCATCATTGAATAATCCCAAAGATGTGTTCCTTTAATGTAACTCATCAGTGATCGGATTTTTTTCTTGAAAACACGTGTGGTGATGACGTGCCGATCACTTGATATTTGTCCGGGAAGCAACAGTTGAATAATTTCCATCCATTTCGGATTACATATAAATGTAATGAATAGATCTGGCCGACCATAATGACGAACATATTATTATGTCATTGCATCTTGCACATATTCACTTGGGCTACCTGTGTATGTCGCCGGTAAAATAATCAATAGACCAACATTTTCTGCATCTTCTTCTGTGCTAATTGCATGGCGTAAATGGATGCAATCTTCAAAACGCAATTTAACTTGTTTATAGCTACGCAATATTGTTGACGCAGTCGACGAAATCGCAACAAATAATTTTAATTTTTTACATTTTTATTGAATTTTTTTTTAATTTTAATTTTTTCTAGCTGGCCCGGCGAACTTCGTACCGCCCAGTCAATGAATGTCGTGTTACCTTTGGGCTTGGAACTAATTTAGGCTTTGATGAATGGAATACAATGATACAAAATAAATAAAGATATATAACAGCATTTTATTTCGATGAATAACACATAGGTATAGGAAAAAGAATAAAAAAAAACAATAATTAGATACTTGATTACTTCATACACGTGCCAGAGAAAAATTATCGAATTAAACTACGTTTTGCAGCCTGGGATGCATTCGGATTAACTCTTTTCATTCTCTAACTGGTGTCGACCACGAAATCGTTTCCTTTCACTTTAGTTATGATAGTTCTACCACTATCATCTTGTTGCCTGTGATAGTTTCTACAGTAAATTTTCGTGGATTCCTTTTGGAACACTCGCTGTCAACCATGCATGGTGATTGGCGGTTGATGGTGCCACACGGTCCATCAATCATATTCGTGATTACAACATAATGTCGGTCTGGATCGATTGAATACATCCATCATTGAATAATCCGAAAGATGTGTTGCTTTAATGTAACTCATTGCTTGAAAACACGTGTGGTAATGTCGAGCCGATCACTTGATAATTGTCCGGGACGCAGCAGTAGAATAATTTCCATCCATTTTGGATTTCATGTAAATGTAATGAATAGACCCAGGCCGACCATAATGACGAACATATATCATTGCATCTTGCGCATATTCATGCGTATGACTTGGGCTACCTGTGTATGTCGCCGGTAAAATAGCACCTAAGCACCTAAATAGCCCAATATTTTCTGCATCTTCTTCTCTGTGCTAATTGCATCGCGTAAATGGATGTAATCTTCAAAACGCAATTTAGCTTGGTTCAATCGAATGAGCCAGGGCCTCCGTTTCAATTTTAACGTTATAATATTATTTCAACGCAATATTGTTGAAGCAGTCGACGAAATCGCGACAAATAGTTGTCAGAATTTTTACATTTTTAGAGATTTTTTTTTAAATAATTAATCGAACTATCCTTCTTGGTTAGTTTCCTCACCGAAAATACCTTATCAACTTCTGAAAGCACGCGTAAACACAAATATTTGAGGAATTTTTATGTATCTGCTTTAATTGCACTTTTCAATAATTGATTTTAAAAAAATACAGACAATAGTTTATTCACCCTTTTTACTTTTTAATTATTTTACACAAAATACATTTTTGAACGCATGAATGTCAAACAATATTTTGACCGTATTCAACCGTATTTGACAGGATTGACAACTAATGATTGACATGTACGAAAATCAAAATTATTTTTATATAGTGGCCCGCCCCGGCTTCGGCCCTGGTACATATTTCGCAATAAAAGGTAGCCTATGTCCTTTCTCGGGTATCAAAATAACTCCATACCAAATTTCATGCAAATTGGTTCAGTAGTTTAGGCGTGATTGAGTAACAGACAGACAGACAGACTGAGTTACTTTCGCATTTATAATATTATATTAGTATATATTAGTATATTAGTATTAGTATAATTAGTATATTAGTATATTAGTATATTAGTATATTAGTATATTAGTATAATTAGTATATTAGTATATTAGTATATATTAGTATATTAGTATATTAGTATATTAGTATATTAGTATGGATGTATAGTCTATTAAAAAATCTATTAAAGATGGGTTTACTGAAAAAATCCTGGACAGGATATTTTTAGTCAATTATTAAAAAAAAAATTTTATTTTTTTAAATTATGCAGTGTTGAGACAATAAACAATTTTGTTATAAAACAGCGCTCATGCTGATATATTTTTTTTTCTATCATCCCATCAAGTGAAAGTAACTGGTACGGACATGCCTGTTTATACCTGCCAACCTAGCAGTTTGTCCAGGTAAATATTAAAAAACCCTATGACTGCACATTCTGTAGGTTTCATACTTCAAGTCTATTATAATTTTTTTTTATTATCTTGATAAGTACTGCAATTAATTAAAAATAAATATTTTTTACAAATTAATTAAAATGTCCTGTCCAGGATTTTTTCAGTCAACCCATCTTTAATAGATTTTTTAATAGACTACATCTATAATATAAAAATGAATCCCAAAATGTGTTGGTAAGCGCATAACTTGAGAACGGCTGAACCGATTTCGATAATTCTTTTTTTATTATATTCCTTGAAGTACGAGGATGGTTCTTATGTAGAGAAAACGTAAATATGTACCACGGGCGAAGCCGGGGCGGACCGCTAGTCTTTATATATAAAAATGAATCGCAAAATGTGTTGGTAAGCGCATAACTCGAGAACGGCTGAACCGATTTCGAAAATTCTTTTTTTATTATATTCCTTGAAGTACGAGGATGGTTCTTATGTAGAGAAAACGTAAATATTATGTACCACGGGCGAAGCCGGGGTGGACCGCTAGTTTATTATAAAATTAGTCTCATTCTATTATCACGCCGGTGAAGGTCGACCTATATTCGGATCTTAGACCAATAGTAAAACGCAATCGCTTTGAGATTTACGTTTGAAATATTTTACATACGGATATGAAATCTCATTGTTCAAATTAAAAAAAAACAGTAACAAAAGTTCATGGGTAAAAAAAAGGTTTTTCATCAAGGGATATTTAAGACTATTTTGTATGTACAAAGCTGCATATATTTTGTAAAAGTATTTTTAAGAAAACAACATTCGTATTAAAATAAAACCAATTCTACTATCTTCACATATACTAGATTATCTGTATCTATGAAAATCAATTCAATAGTATGAAATCTACCGGATTATAATTTTTACTAACTTGTATCTAATAAATATAAAAACTAAAACATAAAAGTGAACAGCTAAAGCAAAAATTTTATAGGTATTTACCGCAAAACAAAAAAATTCTCGGCTCACAAAACAGATAAATAACATATTATTTTATCACAATAATACGATATTGGATACGGTATAGGCTTTACACCTCTATGCTCCGTGAATCCGATTGTGTTTTCATTTTTTCCGCACCCTGTTATTTCTAGGAAGTATGCCTTTGTATTTTAAATTTCCTCTAGCTATAAAAAAAGCTTTGTTCTATATCGAATTTCTAAATTCTATAAATGTCCTCTCCAGTATATAAAACATACAAACAACATCAAAATGGTATTTATTTTCAAAATCCCATACATTCAGAGGAGGAATAGCAAAAGGTCCAAAGATGTAGAGATATTCTTATTATAGCTCTATGTAATGAAGATAATTATTTCTTTTTTAAAAACAGCTCGCTCTTGAACCGCTCCCTTCGAATCAAAAAAACAAACAGACAAACGTCGGATAATATTTTATTTTATTGAAGTTAAACTTCTTTATCGGGATTAGAAAAAAATTAGTGTATCATTTTTTCGTTACGCGTGACATTTTTCCGTTACGCGCCATCTTTTTCTTATCCCTACCACGCGTGATTCGACGTATTTCTGTAAAGTTGCATATAGTAAATTATTTTTTGAAAAATAAGGTCATAAAGAAGTTTCACTTCTTACGTGTGTACACTAGTACACGCACACATTTTTTTTAGTAGTGGTATATATCTCGTTCATTCAAGTAAGAAATGAAAACTTTAAGATTATTTCAACTACATCTAATTTCTACAAAACTAAACTTCAATCAACATGGGATTCATTTACTAATTCCTTCGCTATAATTATCTCTCGCTCAATGCAATGACGTAGACGATGCAATATATAATGCAAATTCTAGTAAATACTTAGACTGGAATCAGGTTGACTTCCATTAACCAACATTCAGAATGGCGGTTGAATTTGTTATTCAAATTTCGCTTTCGTGTTGCTGTCAGATACATGGGGAAATCTTTTTATTATATACGGCTCAGCGTGATACGTTTACTTTTTAGGTTACGGTTTTCGTTTGTATTAAAAGTCGAAGTGTTCAAAGGAAGGAAATTGGGAATTCATAAATTATTTACCTACTTGCCTTTCAGGATTTGCTTTTCCAACAAAAAAAATAAAAGATGGAGAATATTCAAATAAATATCATAAACAAAAAACTACAGTAACTTCCACTATGATTACTTAGGTACCTACTCAAGATTGTAAAATGAAACAGCTCTGCTCTTTCTCTGTTTATTTTATAATATTCTCTGTTTATAATATTATATCCTCAACTTTTTCCTGAAAGGAAAAGTATTTTTTTTTTTTGCCTACTGATGTCCATTAAATATACAATACAGTTTAAAATTACAGAAAAACCAATATTTTTACGTAATATTGGTTAATATAACCAATATTACGTAAAAAGAGCTTCTTTGTCCTGCCTTTACGTGTAGCATGACACATTAGCGAGAATTTTTGCACAAACTACAGAGTTACCTGAGAATGACATCAGCTATTATTATCGTGTTACGTACCAAGTAAAAAGTACTTAGCAAATACAAAAACATTGTTCTCTCTCGATTTTCCGCATCTGCTGTGTATTACAAGAAAATTCGGCGCCAATGGACATTTTTACGATAATTTTAAGTAGGCATTTGGAAATGTAACGAGGCAGCGACATCTGGTGGATATTATCGTTCTGTTTAATGTTCCCGGAAAACTTCGTAATAGGATTAACGTTAAAAGAAATAATATAGTTTAATAATTTGATAATTGGTGTACTTACGCAGTTGTATAATCCATACTAATATTATAAATGCGAAAGTAACTCTGTCTGTCTGTCTGTTACTCAATCACGCCTTAACTACTGAACCAATTTGCATGAAATTTGGTATAGAGATATTTTGATACCCGATAAAAAGTAGCCTATGTCCTTTATAGGCTACTTTTTACCCCGGGACATAGGATAGGTTTTATCCCGGAAATCCCACGGGAACGGGAACTATGCGGGTTTTTCTTTGACTGCGCGGGCGAAGCCGCGGGCGGAAAGCTAGTATATTATAAATTATTTATTAAATTTTTCAACATGGTATATTTGAAGTAGCCAAACGTATGAGCAGTAGGAATATATGTATATCACAAAAAGGGAAACATGCGGTTGATATTTTCTGTGTTGATAAGTCTGTGATAACTCTAAAGATACTTTTAAAGAAGATTAACCATCTTTTATGATTTCATGTTGTAGTCATAGCACGTCTGAATGAATTCTTACATACTTATGAACAATCATAAAATTACAGACAAAATAGCTCAAAACAAATATTTTCCTTCCTTTCTTCAAAAATTGTTATCATATTCTCATAGTACCTACATAATACTTAGCCATGCACAGAAACACCTAGATACTCATTATTTGTATCCTGCGATCCGTAAATTGTACTCGAGAGGCAGGTGTTGCAAACACTTTTACAATTTTAAGGTAAAATATATTTTTAAGCATTTCTTAAAAATTAAGGACAAAAGAAGTCCTTTTAAATTTAACTTTCACTCATTTGCAACTTTAAATACATTTTTTCTGTAACTATTGGTACGCTCCATTGCCATTTTTTCTTTTTTATGAGCATTTATTAGTAAACAGTATTGTACCATAGAATAATCAATAAACATTACTACTACCTATAAGTTAAAACACTGGTCATTTCTTATTAATTTTTTTTTAATTTTTACTGACATTCACCGGATTTAAAACCGGGCACGTTTAGAATTTAATCACCCGATCACGCCGTAAAAGTGTACAACACACAGACAATAATTTATTATATAAAAAAATGATTAAAAATACTTTTTTAAGGTTTACAACACACGCTAAACCGTGAGTTTGTAGCAGTAACTATACACATTGTGCCATCAAAAAGCTACGGACGAGGAACTGTGGCGATGCCAAAGGCTTGTGTGAATACGTATTTCTTTTATGTACAAGCACGAACTATTTGTCTATGAGAACGCTAGATTTTATATAATCCACGCTGAAATGTTGGATTTTGAATTTTACAGTGTAATTAAAATGCTCGTTTGGTTTTAGAAGTCTTTTTTGAAACGACTTCGACTTCAGTTAATGTTCTTGGATATTATTTATCGTGGCGTATTTTACCATATAATATTTACACCAAAATTATTATATATGAAGATGACTATAATAAAATATACTGAAACCGAATTATATTTATAATTGAGAGCCTTCAGAAAAGAAGTTGTATGTTAAAATATAAAAATTGTGCATTAAATAAATAACAGGAATTTGGTACTTATTGTTTATTAACGTCAAATTTAATAACTGAGCATGTGGCACTAAAATCGACTTTAGTAGTTTAAATAAGAGCTAGAGAACAAAACTAAATGTTATTTAGAGTTGCTCTATACCTATGCAACTTTTGTCACAATAATGTTCGAAGAGAGTATTGTTCGTAAAGTTACTGAAATCCATATCAAATTCGCAACAAAATGTTCAAGACATCTTTCTTCTTATTACCTGCGTATTTTATATTTTACATAAGTTGTTCTCAATTTCCTTTCTAGTTTCTAGTATTCTCTGCTATAAATATTGCGTAGTTTGAAACTACAATATGTGATGAAATAAATTAATATTATTTGATTTTTATAACGGGAAACACAAAATTATTTTCGCATTATTCAGCGATTGTTAGATTATGATGATATTCCTATTTCAACATTTTATTCATCACTTCTAAATGATTTAAAAACAATAAAACCCATATAAATAAACTTTCTCGAGTATTAAATAAATGCGAATTGTTTGTATTCGTCATTAAATAAATATTTGAGCTTTCGCGTAAATATTTTCTGCGAGATAGGTACGTCGCGGTCGTAAGAATATATACTTAAATCTTCCGATTCAAATTGTAACATGTCTACGTCTCGTCTTGAGATATCGACATTTTCATATGGTAATTGCTTGAAAATCTGAGCCTGCATCTAACATTTGCTATTTTAACAATGTTACCAAAATTTACTAAATCCCGATTTTATTATACACGTATATTGTTTCGTATGAATGTTTTTTTAACATTTTGGTTTAATGCGTCTCAGTATTTAAAATTGTGCCTGATAATAGCAATTAGGGATATAAACCAAATGAGAGTAAAGTATAAGCGATATGCCATGTAACTGGATCTGTTATAAATAAAACAATATTTATGATGTCATACAAATACAACTTGATATTATTTGTGGCCGAACCACAAGACGAACTGTTGGGTAGGCCATCCATCCCTGTGATCCATCCCCAAATCTTTGTTTTTCGATGTTTGTTTTATGGCAACTCAATAAATAACAATCGAAGCTGCTTTTGACAGCGGCACGCCACAGATGATAAATGTTACGAATCTTCGAGATGGTCGCTTACATTTTTTAAGCTTTAAGAATGCTGCCTATACAAAACTTATTTACTAGGTATGTTAAAAATATGCTGACCTCGTTCATGTTCGTCAGTTATTTATTTCAGTACCTAGCTGTATTTTCTATAAGATTATTCTTTATAGATTCAGTCTCTTGAAAATATTCGCATGCTTAGAGCATTTAAAGTTCGCATGAATTAAATACAACAATTGTATAAATCGACATGTGAATGAAGAATGAGTTCTCAACTAATAAAATAACTTATATTATAACTAGCGACCCGCCCCGGCTTCGCACGGGTGCAATGCTGATACTGAATACACTACAGAAAAACTGTGAACGTTGTATATAAAAACATAGCGGCCCGCTCCGGCTTCGCACGGGTATCTATACTAATATTATAAAGCTGAAGAGTTTGTTTGTTTGTTTTAATCTCGGGAACTACTGGTCCGATTTGAAAAATTCTTTCGGTGTTAGATAGCTCATTTATCGAGGAAGGCTATAGGCTTTATATCATCACGCTACGGCCAACAGGAGTGGAACCACGGGAGCAGCTAGTAAAATATATAGCCGGGCGGCCGGCCGGTACCGCCGCAAACGCTACGTCCCGCAATTTTTAAATCTGTAATATCTTCGAAAATATTCACTTAAATCATACGGTGTAAAGGGCCATATAGATCTATATTAAATGAACAATGTATTCAAGGTATTTAATTGGTTAAGGATTAATGCTGTATTGGTTAAAATCGCTTCGAAAATTAGCCATTATTTGTCGTAAAAAGTAAATGACAAAAAAAAGTTATTGTGGGTTATCCATAAGAGATAGACATATACCATCACTGACTTTTCCGTAAACCTTTTCAATGTGTATAATACTTAGTAAATTATTTAGATAAAACTCGTAGGGTTCAGCCTGCGTTTGCAATGTAAGCGGAAAAAAAGTAATTTTTTACGACATCACATTAGAAACCTCAAAAATAACAGTACTTCTCCACTATTTAATGGATGTTATTATACATATAAACCTTCCTCTTGAATCACTCTATCTATTAAAAAAAACCGCATCAAAATCCGCTGCGTAGTTTCAAAGATTTAAGCGTACAAAGGGACATAGGGACATAGGGATATAGGGACAGAGAAAGCGACTTTGTTTTATACTATGTAGTGATAACTGATATTCAATAGAATAAATGACGTAATTTTTTCTAAATTTTAAATAAGTACTACTTAAAGCAATATTTGCTATTTGTAACGTACAGATGTACCAAACCGTATAAAATGAATAAAAAACCTTTATTACCTCCACAAGGTATAATATTTTAATTCAGGGAAAGTTATCCCACGAACCCGTAGTATTTGTATTCTCTTTGCACGAACCGTAGAATTATGAAACTCGTATTACACATAATGTAGGTACGCACAGATATAACAAACGGTAAACTTCGTCCGTCGTCCTTTAACTTTTTCATGGTTCAAATTTTACGGTTTTAAGCATAATTAAAAAAAAAGCATTATTTTTTTTTAATTAGGACAGGTCTATTAATTTGGACTACCTACCTGAGGTACCTACCTATAAGTTTACATTAATTAAATGAATATAATTTTTACGCAATTAAATTAGGTTCGTAACTATTTATTTTTTTTTTATTTTTTTGTTGC
The DNA here is from genome assembly GCA_907164665.1 of Colias nastes. NCBI lineage: Eukaryota > Metazoa > Arthropoda > Insecta > Lepidoptera > Pieridae > Colias > Colias nastes. Next base: position 4,563 of record CAJQZM010020076.1, on the reverse strand, counting down.
TTACATTCCTAAATTAAATAATCACAATTTATCCTGGGTCTACAAGAAGATCTACAACTACAAAATTAAAAATATTTTTTATATAAAATGTCATCCAAATCTATTTAATTACTATTTTAATCTATCAAATATTAGACAAAACAAAATATGTTAAAATTTTTATAGACTAGACTTTCGCATAACGTTACTTTAGATAAACTATTAGAATTTTTTATATTAAAGTATCATCGCTATTATACAACGGGACTATTTTAAATTATGATTGGTCTCTTATCTACAAAATAAATTCGTTAGGTATTATTACTTTATGCTTTATCAGATGTGTAAGAACAGTAAGATGCGAATAGCATTGGTGTTGGTGTAACAACAGCTGTTTATTATGTAGGAATTAGGTTTTATATAAAAGTAGGAAAGCTGTCCCCGCGGCTTTACCCACATTACAGGAGCAATATGCTAGCTAAGACGAATCTTAGCGTGATGACTCTTCTTCGATAAATGGCCAATCAGGCCTATTATCAGGCCTACGGGTCCTATATGAAAGAATTTTTCAAATAGGACCCGTAGTTCCAAAGATGAGCGCGTTCAACAACAACAAACAAAGATAGCGAAACTAAGTATAAGTTAATCGAATGATAATATTAAATACTAGCTGCTCCGCGCGGTTTCACCCCCGTTGCTCCTCTCCTGTTGGTCATAGCGTGATGATATATAGCCTATAGCCTTCCTCGATAAATGAGCTATCTAACACCGAAAGAATTTTTAAAATCGGTCCAGTAGTTTATGAGCCTATTCATTACAATCAAACAAACAAAGTTTTCCTCTTTATAATATTAGTGTAGATTATCGAAGCAGATCGAAATTTTCGATCGATAATAATTTTATATCAAACCACAGCACCATATATTAACTACTAGCGGTCCGCCCCGGCTTCGCCCGTGGTACATATTTCGCAATAAAAGGTAGCCTATGTTCTTTCTCAGGGTCTAAAGATTATCTGTGCCAAATTTCATCAAAATCGGTCCAGTAGTTTATGCGTGAAAACCATACATACATACATATACAAACCTTTCCTCTTTATAATATTAGTAAAGATAATATAGTACACAGCACGATCGATCTGTGTGATCGACCGCTTTCTTAGTTTTCAAGAGTTCTAATTTACGAATGGAATCGATTCACAAATTCGATCTAATCGAGTCGAACTCGATTAAGCCCCGAACTGTTTTATTAGCATTAAGATTTAAGTAATTGCAATTTATAACTTAAAGAATAACAGGCTTTTTCCTCCCTTTACATACTTACAAACTTTTACAATTTAAGTTACAATTATTAGATCTTTTTATCTTTTCTATTTTGGCATTTCCTTCAGCAAAAAAAAATATCGTGAAATGTCACATCATAAATGTCAAATGTCAAAGTTTGTCAATATTTTGGGAAAATCTTCCTGTTTGTCGTCTATTTGTTTATTTTCTGTTAAAAAATATTTAAATAAATGAATATTTAGGTTTTCTAGCTATTCTAACAATGCGTTGGAGTGAAAATGCTACCCTGGATTTCGTTAAAATATACCTTAAACACGAATTCTTATGGAATAACAACCACCCGGATTATAAAATGAGACACAGAAGGATTAACGCGTATCGAGATATTTCGTCAGAATTTAAATCATGCACAAATTTATCACTCACAGTTCCCGAGGTTAAGATGAAGATAAAGAATTTGAGGTCGACATATATGCAAGAAGTGTACAAAGTATTAAAAAAGTCTAGTCCTGATTGTATGTACAAACCTTCACTAGTCTGGTTTGAAGATATGGATCGGTGTCTAAAAAACACTGCTGTGCGGCGATATACATCTAGTGTTAGTTCCTTTATGACTTTCATTTTAATTTGATTGCTAACAATTTTGTATATTGCTTCTTTCATTGATTAATTAAAAAATTAATAAATGCAACAAGCAGTGAGCTATCAGTAAATTCGATTTCGTGGATACTTAAATGCATTATTCATTTTTAATTGTCTTAATTTTCAGTTACCAGAAGCTCAAGAAGTAGATTCATCATGCCAAATCTGGGTAAACCAAATTGAGACCAGTTTAAAGGAAGAAATAGATCCGGACCCTCTTATACCGCAGTCTGATGAAAACTGTGACTCCCCTAAACCAGCTAATTATAATGAAATCAAAGACGAGTCAGAATCATCAACACCTTGTAAAAAATTAAAAAAGAAAAAGTTTAAACACAGTAAATCATATAATTCAGAATCTCATGTAACAAAGGAGAAGGAAGATGAGTTTGACATATTTGGAAAATACATAGCTTCCCAACTTAGAAGTATGCACTTACAGAAAGCCCTAAGGTTACAGTTGGAGATACATGGGCTAGTCAATGAAGCAAGGGTGTCAGAAATAAATGATGATTGTTAATTTTCTAAATATCACTTGTACATAAAATTGTGAGAGTAATTTTGAATAATAGAGCGGGAAGCTAACTTGAAATGAAACATAGTACACATTTTATTTGTATTCTTCACTTAACTTGTAATAACTGTCTGCTATGAACATGTAATAGCCCTCTCTAAACTGGTTGCAGTTTCAATTTTATTTGCTTTAATCATAATTCATAATTATACAAAGCAGTAGTAGTTCCTGAGACTAGAACATTCAATGAAAAAAACTGTAGCTTTTTATTATAGAAAAATTGCCAAATTTATTTTATAAGTAGGTATTGTTATAATTATGAATGTAGAAATGTTATCTACAATTTAATGACATTAATTTATTGTGGCATTTGAAAATGCTAGAAATTAAGTTTTAATTTTGTAAAATGTGAATATTAGTAAGATACAATCTTCTAAAAATGTGTGTATTTTATTTGTATTTACCTCACTAATTATAATTTTTAACCACCTCTGACCTCTGGTACATTGGTTATGAGCAGAGAACTGAAGAATACTCCGTTTGGTTCCATATGGGTGCCAACATAAAAAAAATCGGTCTGACAGACTGATCTATTTCTATCTAATGAAAATCGATCAATGAAACACACAGTGTGCTCATCTGCGCCACATCCCAAAGTGGACATGGGAATTTTAATAGTTGTAAAACATCCATATTAAAAGGGGTACAAAGAAAAAACAAAATGCAAGTCTGATTTTTTATTGCTGTTACAGCATCCGTTTATAATACAAACAATCATTACCGCTTATGTTTCACTAGTGAAGATCCAAATCAATCACTTGTACGATTTTTAATCCCTTTTCGTGCTCAGGTCATTTTTATTGTTCATGAAAAAATATATCCGTGTCTATGCTGCTGACGTCTATGATCCACATATATGATCTTAACAAAATAAACTTAAACCTAATTAAGTACTTAAACACAAACCAATCCGATGTTTTAAAAAAAAATATCAACAACGGAAGATCAACTTGGTATTTGGAGGGCAGTGCGCATTTGATGTTAAAAAAATTCTAAACCTAGCGTATAAATAGGCCAATTCACACTCTCCGACGTACGATATTTGTGACCGACACGACATGTCGTGAGGTGTAAATTGGCAGTAGTCAAGACTAGATCAGAGAACAAAAAATGTCACAATCTCGTATGTAATACGTGTAATTCAGATTTTCCGTCGAATGTGCGTTAAATCTACAGTTCGATAGTCATTACTTGTAAAATTAAACATCAAATCATCATTTTTGTATCGAAAACTTAAATTAAAAATATCTTAGAAGTTATCCGTGATCAGACATTACAATTATCATAGTCTACAAAACAATGGAGTTAAATTGTTTAAGTAATTAGTAAATGCGAAAAAAGAATGGAAGAAATTATGGAAGCGTAATCTCAAAGTAGGCGGTACTTATAAGCGAATCTCTAACATGGAAATATTTAGTCCATTAGAATAGTACAAGAACATAGAAGTAGCGAATAGAAAAGATTAAAGTTAGTTGTATTTTTGGAAACAAGAAAAGTGAATTTAAATCTTATGTGAGATTCGCTCATGTGTACTATGCCTTAAAACAACCACGGCCACACTAACATGCAATATCTATTAAAAATTATCTTATAAATTAATTTGCACATTTAGGATTTAGAATTAAAGCTCAATTCAGTACTTTGGAAAATAAACCTATGAACATGACCTCCCAACTCAGAGAAAAAAATCATTTCCCTATATATTATCAATTAATGCTACAGGTATTGCATGTTAGTTTCAAACAGCCACATATTTTCCAAATGCACATCTTTTTTTAAAGAATTTTAGCGTTTATGTGGAATCAACAGAAAAAAGTCTTGCCAACATTCCAAAAATAGAATTTATCTATGAATTTAACTTTTCAAGGAATCATGTACTGTATTCCAATGTATGTAAGTATGGATAAAAATGTGTACGAGAAATTATGTTCTCTCCTTCGACTGAGAGAAATTTTGCGTCAGATTGAGAGAAAAAAAGAATATTTAAGCCTCGTCCACATTTTTTCATAAACAACCATATTTTGGTCTGGCAACAATAGCATAACTTTAACTGACAGGTGTCAAAACTAAAAACGTCACTGTCAT
>CAJQZM010020073.1:0-23810 GCA_907164665.1 Colias nastes | reverse complement strand
ATTATTTATTTTAATATACAATATTAACTATGCAATATTATAAACAGTACCTTTCTGTATCTATACGTGATTTGCATTAAACTCAAGACAATTAAATTTTATGGAGCTTTTTCGAGAGAGATTTTGTATGAACTCATAACAATATGCTTTCGCCAAAACGCTGCTTCTATAGCACTATGCAGGTTAGGAATATTCGACTTTTATAGTTGTAAAACTTAAAAAAATGGCATATCCAAATATTACCATAACATTATACCATTATATTACCATCAATGCAAGATCCATCTATAACTGCATACAAAAACTTGCAAAAACCGGTACAATAGTCCTTAAAAGGACAAAAATCATCTTCACAACTCCCATTCAAACTTAAGTTAAATACTGCAATTCGGGTAAAAATCAAATAAGTATTCAAAAATGTCAAAAATCTTACCAACTACCATTAGTAGTATATTACATCACTCAAAATGTAGGAAAGTGGTAGAATTCAACAATGTAAGAGAAAGGGCTCTCCAAGATCTAGGACGTCGAGGGCGGTGTAACTATTTTAGCATAAGAACTTTTTCTTTTTAGTGGTTAACACCTTTTTTTACTTTTGTGCTTGCTTTTGTGTAAGAATTAAAGCAGGGTTGACGTTTTATATACTTTCAAACACTATTTAAATTTGATAAGAATCAGAAAGTACTGAGAAGATACTACTTATGTTTTGACTTTGACTTTTCATAAAATTGAAAATTTGAAGTCTGGGCCAATTTTGATTATATTATTCCTAGGGAATAAATATAATTAAGATACTATTGTTGTCTTGTTTTATAAACAAAATTTTGCTACTGCTAAATATATCTCATAAATTATTCTACAATCTACATAATACAAGCTTTATCTATGAATATTGTATGAAAACGCTTTGAAATAAATATATTAACGTAACTAATTTATTTCACTAACGTCCTCATATATATACGAAGATGTGTTGTAGAGAAAAACTTTCCTATATTATATGCGTAAAATGAATTAACACAATAACAATTACCACTAGATAAAAGTTATTAAACAGAGTAGCAATAGAGGTGCGGTTCCACACCTAGCATGGTAAATTGTACGTAGATCACGCAATACGCGTTGTTTATATAGATAATTACATAGCACTATGTTTTATTAGGGAGAGTGGATCAGTGGTTAGATTGCTTCTGGGAAAGTCGGGGGTTCGAGATAGTTAATAAAATGCGAGTATTATACGAGTGTGTATGGATGATTTTCTTCCTTCTCCTTACCTTATTTTTGCTTATTACCAATAATGTATTTGATTAAAAAAATTAGTGAACCTTTTAATTTTTAAGTTTTTTAAAAACACATTGTTAAACAATGTTTTACAACAACATTTCAAGGGTGTGTATATATGAGTAAGTTATTTTGTTAATTTAAAATATTATCCTAATCCAAAGATGAAAAACTGAACAGGCCAAATTAAATTCTTTCCCCTACAGCTTTTCTTGTGTCAAATAAGACGTGCAATGAGCACGAATTTCTTTGTTTTATTAATTTTAAAATAAATTTAGTACAATAACGATTGATTTCGAAATATAATCGTGAATAGGTACCTACTTAGTTGAATAAATAATAATTATTATCCACCTGTTTGATTAATAATAATGCAGTTCCATCGAGAACTCACTACTAATTAACTAACTTCATAACCACCTACTTTAAACTAATATTTTTGAAGTGAAACTTCTTTATCGGGGTTGGAAAAAAATTTAGTGTAACATTTTTTCGTTACGCGTGACATTTTTCCGTTACGCGCCATCTTTTTCTTATCCCTACCACGCGTGATTCGACGTATTTCTGTAAAGTTGCATATAGTAAATTATTTTTTGAAAAATAAGGTCATAAAGAAGTTTCACTTCTTACGTGTGTACACTAGTACACGCACACATTTTTCTACATAAAATACACATATTTAATACTACTATTGCCCCCAGGGCGCGCCCCCCGGGCCATGGGACATGAAAGGCGCACACGCGCACGCGCTGCACCACCAGGGCGCTCCGCAGCCGCACCCGCCCTACGTGCCGCAGTACTCGTGGTATCAGACGGAGGCCAACCCTGGATTGCTAACGTGAGTATCTAAAAGGAGCTATAAAAGTGGGGGAAAAGGGGGGAAGGGGGGATAGGGGAGAATGTAGATGGAAGAGGGGAGGAGGGACAAAAAAGGAAGGCAGCATCAAATAGGTTGCTAAAAGGTGAGGTGAACTCGGGGCTTTTGACGTAAGTATCTATATGGGGGACTAAAAGGGGGGTAAAAAGGTAAAGTAGAATCAAAGAGATGGATGCCAATCCAGGACGTAAGTGTAATGAGAGAAAAGCAGAATGATTAAGTTAACAACTTTAATGCTTTACATCTAAAAAAATTTAATGTAGTGTAGCGACCTGAACTGATTTTAGCACTTTTTAACTCGTATTTGTCTATAAATAAAATTATAGAAATATAACAGTTTGATATATTTTCATCAAAAACTTTATATGACCATATTATTCAAACTGTCTCTACTTTATTTTCATTTAACGTCCTATGGAATTAACTTATCTCTACATAGAGATTCTACATGACTATACTAAGTTGATTAATTGACTTAAATACAGTGTTTTTATTTAATACCATCTTTTTAACAATAAGCTTTTTGTTTATATTTTTATTTATTAACACTTTATTTAGTAAATACTTATCAATTTTAATTTATTATTTGCAGTGAAAACGGCCTAGCCTTGTTCCATCGCATGGGTTTGCGGAGTCAATTTTTAGGACCAAATGAACAAAATTACGATAGCTGAAGATCTGCTTAGTTTTAATAAAATTTCACAATTATTTTGTAAAAAAAAAACAGCAAAACATTTTTTATATTATGTACAATCGCTTAATTTTACAATGGCACACATAATCATGAATGGGGGTTTATTTTTCAGTATTTAAAAGGCCAGACTTGAATTAATAATAAATTTTCAAGTTAAAACTTAACTGTTTTATTCCGTTCAAAATTCAAATAAAATTTGTCTTTGTTATTGACCATTTACAAAAAAATCTGTTATTTTGATTTTTAATACAGTCGATTAAAAAAAAATTCAATATATCTATAAATATTACCTAGATATATTAACAAGGTGTTGGCCGTCGTCACATTGAATTAAATGAATTAAAATCATTAAATTTATACATTCATTTCACATCTAATTATTTAAATTTTCCCAAAAATACATTTTATTGTATCTGGCCGGATGTTTGAAACAAGGTTTTATATATAAATACCATCAAATTACTTCCTATCTTATTGTTAAAAATCAAATTATTAATACAAAAATTATTTGTCAACAGGGTCTGGCCGGCCGTGTAACACCGTTGGGTTTACAGAAAATAATAAAAGGAAGTAAAATTATATAATAATATTAAAAAATAATCCCCTCTCGCGTTTGTGGAAAACACGACACAACCAACTTTAATATTAAGATATATTTAACAATTAAACATTGTAAATTTTTAGCTATTTTATAGGTTATTTTAATGTACATGCGTTAAAGTTGCCACAGATAATTTCGCTGTCGCCATCTTGGCATTGAGTTGTGTATGCCATTGTAATCTTATGCGTATACAAATTTGGCAATGTCTGAATATTTGTATAGATATTTTATTTTTTATTAGGCGTGCAATAATGTACATAATATTATATGAAGTCCCAGTGTTCAACTTATGTAAAAATGGAAAAATGATTTCCAAATTTTATTTTATTGTACTGTATAACATTGCCACACTTCTAATAAAAAAAGCAAACTGTCAACGTCTAACAGTTTTATAATCTGTGGCGTATACGCTATAGATAATTTATTTTTAAAACGTTAACCTTACTATGTGAAAATTAATAATTTAAGCTTTAAAACCATTATCTATTTATTTAGTAAAACGGGAAAACAAAACCTTTCTGTTGTGATAAATAATTTTAAGATTTTTTTTTTGTTTTTTATGTAGAAAATACTTCGAGTAACGTGGCATGTGCAAAAATGGACGCATAAATTTGTATTTATAACGAATGTACTTTCATATTTCTATCTATTTTAATTCTTTAATCAATTTAACGGATTTTGAACCGTTTAAATTTTAAATTTTTGACCTATTAGTTGTGAATTACTTAGTATAAATAATTGATATAATATAATTATTTTGGTTGGAAGTCCGTTGAATTGATTTCAGAATATAAGGGTCTTTACGGGATGATTTGTACATATGTTTTGTAAAATATAGAAAATAATATACATATAAATATAGATAGATTAATTACTTCATAATTTCAATGTATAATAAGGAAAGTGGAACTAAGAGAAAAGTGAATTAATTCTTTTGTCAAATAAAAATGGAAAAGATTATGCTGTGTTTTCATTTTATTACCTTTATATTTTACTAGCTTTCCGCCCGCGGCTTCGCCCGCGTTTTCAAAGAAAAACCCGCATAGTTCCCGTTCCCGTGGGATTTCCGGGATAAAACCTATCCTATGTGTTAATCCAAGTTACCCTCTATATGTGTGCTAAATTTCATTGTAATCGGTTCAGTAGTATTTGCGTGAAAGAGTAACACACACACACACACACACACACACACGTCATCCTCACAAACTTTCGCATTTATAATATTAGTAGGATTAACACTATCTACCAATATTATGTTGATGAATATTAAAATCTGCAAAACCTTTTTATTTAAAGATTTCATTATATTAGTAGTTACGTAGTTTTATTCAACTCGTTTCAAACTCAAGAAAGACTGAACTAATTTTGATTATTCTACCGGTGCATTTAGCTCAAACGAGCGAATGCTTATTCTTACCCCACTATGTCAAATTATTTTAGTGTTAACAGGCGTAGAGCATTCTTTCGTTTTTCTTAGTGCGTTCAAAAAGATTCTATGCAATGTTCTAATACTGAACAACACTGAATACGAGTTTTCGTTTACACTAAAAAACACGAAGGAATGCTCTTGCTCTTGCTCTAGCTCTATGTTCGTTTGATCTAAATGCACCTACCTATTATGGTTACTTATTTCAGCGAACTGTCACTTTAAAATTGTATATAGACATAATATTGAAAACATGGCAGTAAAATGTACAGTCAGTTTTGAACATTATTTATTATCAAATGAATACTAATAAGCAATTGCGATAATTTTGATCAAGGTATAATTTCCAAGCATTAGTATAATGTACTTACAAATTGCAATTTCAGTGAAGAAAATATAAAACACATTTTGTTTTTTATTTACATTTTATTATGTTGGCACACAGAAACAAGTCTTAAAAGATATCTTAAAACTAAACCCAGAGGCATTTTATTACCTTATCATAGTGTGTATAAGAGATTAATTTCAGGTAATGAGTTCAATACAACTAATAGGAACAGAACATATAGGTACATAGTAATACATTATACATAGGTAGGTATATTGATTTTCTGAAGAACATTCCAAGGAAGTTTGCATGCAGAGAGCTAGAAGAGTCTTTTTGGATAAGAAAATAACAGTAAGTAAAGTAAGATAAGAAGAAAATAACAAGATTTTGTAACTTAATAGAGAAGTAAGTATGTAGTAAAAATTCGAACCTACCTATCGAACTGAATTTTTCTTCAATTATTATTATTATATACAGTGTTGATTGATTGATTGATTGACCTATTAGTAATAAAATATTAACATTTTCTTGTCTACAAAGCGGAGAGTAACCTAGTTAGGTGCCTAAATTAGTAAAACACGAAAATAGGAACTACATAGATTCTGATAGTACTTTTCATTGTACAGCAATGGTAAACTAAGCATTTATTTTAATAATTTTATCATACATACATTATGCACAACAATATTTTACCAAATATATAAGAACGTTATACCTGAGGCAAATATGTCGACTCTACATTTCTAGAATCCTGCTTTTCATTAAAATTTATTTATATAAGTACATCGCAATAGAAAAAAAATCGAATACATTCAAAGAATACGCTCTAATGAAATTAAAACATTCGGTTTCATTTGATTTATAAAAAAGACAGACAAAAATGAAACAAGGTTGTCAAAGTTGCAATTCACAGTAGTTACACTAGTTATCAAATTATTGGTCGAAAAATATTACTTACATTATCATGTGAGCTAGTTGTAACAATTTTTTAAAAACAACAAAGATTAAGCGGTAGCGTAATAAAATATAAAGTAAAATACTAATATTATAAATGCGAAAGTAACTCTGTCTGTCTGTCTGTTACTCAATCACGCCACAACTACTGAACCAATTTGCATGAAATTTGGTATAGAGATATTTTGATACCCGAGAAAGGACATAGGCTACTTTTTACCCCGGGAAATAGGATAGGTTTTATCCCGGAAATCCCACGGGAACGGGAACTATGCGGGTTTTTCTTTGACTGCGCGGGCGAAGCTGCGGTTGGAAAGCTAGTATCGTAATATGTAGGAGAGAGTACTTTTCTAGGAGAGATTACCAATCGAATACCTACATATAATATAACTGAAAGTTTGTTTGTATGTTTCAAAATGAAGAAGTGCAGTGGAGCTAGTCGGTTATAAAATCGGGTGAAATAATTAAGTAAAATCATAATTACGAAAGGTACCTATTTTAGAAATGATTTACTTTTAGAATGAGCAGAAATAAATATTACAATCATTATAAAATATATTCTCAAAAAGATAAAACATAGGTATAACTATAAATTTATAAAGAATAGAAAAAATTCGATCACGAGGCGGGACTCGAACCCGCATCCTTTCGCAAAAAAGGTCGTGTTCCATCGTTACAATATTGTATTCACTGAAAAGTGTTTCATATTGGTTGAGATGGTTGTTAATCATCTCAATAGATGGCGCGCGGTGTGTCCCTTAGACACATAAAACCGAAAGAATAGAATAAATTCGATTGCTCTGGCGGGTCACGAGTGGCTGAATTGGTCAGGCATCCGCCCCGGAATGGCGCGAAAGGATGCGGGTTCGAGTCCCGCCTCGTGATCGAATTTTTTCTATTCTTTATAAATTTATATTTATAAAGCATTTGAATGCCATAAAACCAAAAATATCAATTTCAATAGGTATAACTAGCTTTCTCGATAATTAAAGATCAATTATTGTAATGTAATTTACGGCGCGGCCGTTAAAATAAACGTCGATGACATTTGAAAATTTTCATACTTTCCCGCCAAATGTGACGTTTCTTTTTTTTTCAGACAGCTGCAGCACAGACCATAGACGCAAAGAAATTCAAAGGCTAGTTGCATATTACAGGGAATTACATAAGATATGTGAAAAAAAAGTTTTGTATCCTGTCAATTGCTACTTTGCATACGTGCCTAAGTGTTGTCATATCCATTTAAGTTTTAAATGCAAATTACGAGAAGCACATCAATGGCGTATGATTAAAATAGTTGTTTTTAAGCATGACAATTACTTGACTTTATTGTTATGGCACACTTATAATTGCAAATAATTATATAATACTTAGATAGATCAAAAGAAATTTCTTCAAGCTGGTAATTTTTATAGGTTGGAACTTGGAAGCTGTTTACAATAATGCACTTTACTTTATTACACACAGACTTTAAAATAATATCTGAAAAAATAATTTGTTTTTTTTTTCCTTATTAGTCTAATAGTGTAATTAATTTTGTTTAATTTAATTTTAAATAGTTATTACTTTCACACGAACTAGAGTAAATCTGTTACTTATTATGATGCTGAAAAATATATAAAATTGGATAGAATCACGTCTTGCACCAACAATGTTGCATAAATGAGAAACTATTTTCTTCTCAAAACAGATGAAGTTGCGTGTGACATAATATGATTGTATTAAAAACGTCAACTTAATCCGAATTAATCAAGAATTAAATAATATCAATTAGTAATTTAAATAATCATCAATCATAATTAAGTAAATTTATAACTATCATTCATTTATATTATTGGTTATATAAAACTTATACAAAAATAGTTTGACGTAAATAGGTAGTAGGTACCTATCTCCACTAATAATAAGATCAAAACACTCAACTCATGAAATTATTGAATTGTCACCGATTCTTGATAAGTGTACAAAGTTTGATTTAATTCTCTCCGTTTAAAGTGGGTCAAAAACAAAAAAGCTGTTTAAGTGTAATTGTTAAACATATAATTAGTAGGTAATTCTTGTTAAATAATCAATCAACCAGGCGGTAAATTATAATTTGATATACAGTAATCAAACTTGTAACGAGCTAGTAATCCTTCGAACAATCAACCAGCTAGTTTTAATTTCATGTAATTAATTTTCGTAGTACATAATATAAACAACTAAATTAAGAATTTCATAATATTGCATGATTTCTTAATCCTGTTTATATTATAAATGGGAAATAGTAATTTTTTTTCTTACGTGGTAAGATATTTTAACTCGATTTTCAAATACATAAAATAAATTATGGGTTCGGAGCTCTACAACGTCAAGTGGTATTCAAATCAGATAATTTTCCTTTTTGCTTTCCAAGAAATGGTGTGTAGGTATGATATGTAAATTTTCCTACTAAAATTAATAATTTTGAATTTGATATTTTAGTTTTATATTTAAAGTACCTACCATATTTTTACATTCTTTAATAATTTATACGAATTATGCATTAAACTGATATTGATTTTGAGAATTAAAAAGTTTGAACGAAATAAAGGTACTTCTTACATTATACTCTGTCCATTATATTATTTGCTTTTTGACAGCTTCACGCCTATGAAGGATTGTATTGTCTATGTTAAAATGTCACACAAATAATTATTGTACTTCATGGACAGGCCCCGCCCACTTAGTGATGTCTACACAGAATTATTCAATGATGGGTCGATAGATTATAATAATCGATAGAAATACTCTGTAAAATGTATCCGATACAGAAAAACTCTTCTATTATGTTATATAATTTAAACATAAAGACAACCAAATTGTAAGATAAAAACCAATAAATAATAAAATATTAGTTTAGTTTAGTTATAAGATAGAATGCATAGATATGTGGTCTTATTATTACATATCTTATTAGTATGTTTACGTTGTAATTATTATTTACGTACCTGATTCGATTTATGATAATATTTTGAATTTATAATTGAAATGGTATCACAATCGATAATCTTTTGTACATCACTTCTGGTATCACCCGTCGAGCTGTCAAAAAGCAATTCTTATAGTGGACAGACTATATTTTATTTTATTGTTTTAAATGTAACTTTCTTCTTCCTTAACTCACTCTCACACACTGGATGGATTTTTCCTAATAATCGATATTAGAAACACGAAATTTTGTAAATGTAAAGATGTATTTTTCTTTTCTTATACGTGAAAACCACTGACGGATTTTGATGACACTTGGCAGTGATGTAGCTTATGTACCAGAATACCAGACCAGCTTTAGAAAGGTACAGTACTCCAAAATTAATAATGCGCATGCAAATCTTCGCTAATTGTCGTATTTCCGAAAACACTCGAATCATTGAAACGTAAGATCCCTAAACAATGCACTTGCATTTTACACCTTGTTCAAAAGAAATAAAAGTCAATTCACGGTCATACACAATCAAAAACAAATCGGGTGGCTAGGTGACGGTAGCCTGTCAGTCAAAAAACTCAAAAATCCGTCAGTCGTCTTTAAATATTGGTGGTGACTGCACGTGTTCTCTCTGTGTGGAATTATATAGAGCTGCTATTACATACCCTTCTTGGTTTTGTTTGTAAAGGTGAATTGAATTAATCGATGAAATGATTTACACAGGTGATAGCAGTAGGGAAAGTGAAAATGAAGAAGAGCATAATGAAAGTTCCGATGTATCTAAAATGCCAGAAATAAAGATAATCCCTGATTTTGATTGTTTTTATTTTTATTTTTTTGTAATTGTCATAATATTGAAGAATGATCAGTACTGTAAATACTTTTCAATTGAGATTTTAATGATTAGATTTATATGTTTTAAATGTAAACCTGTGTTTGAAAACTATATTTTATAGAATATAAATTTTGTGTTATTTTAACCTTCTTTTCTTAAATCATTACACCAGCTTCAGTAAGACACTTTAAAAGTACTATAAAATTTTCCAAGTAAATCAATCCAACAAATATATATTCGCAATCGTGGGGTTATCCTCGCTATTTACTTACAAGGAATTATCGAAACAAAATCGTTACTTACAAATAAATATTAATCTCTTTTAGCACAAAACACATAATTTGACTAAATTATGCATGAAGAAAATGCATTTAACCACTCTATATACATATCATCTTCGGACGCTCCGGGAATATGACAGTTGCCGAACATTGACGAAGACACAGAATACATAATAGTAGCTAAAAACGAAGATTTTTATGCGCATTATTACTTTTGGAGTACTGTACCTACTTGCTTATGCCCGTAAGAACCACGTGACTAGGCTAGTAAGAAATAATTAGCTATTAAATATTGTTATTGTGTAATGTGTGTATAATAATATAATATTTCAGGACAATTTTCACACACGGCACGATCTGATCCCATACTAAGCTTTCGCTTGTGTTATGGAAACCAGATGGCTGACAAACATACATATATAATTTTAAATAAATACTTATATAGATAATTAACACCCAGACACGGAGCAAACATCTATGTTCATCACACAAATATTTGCCCCGGGTGGGAATCGAACCCACGACCTCTGGCTTGGAAGGCAGGGCCACTACCAACCAAGCCAACCGGTCAGTCTAGTATGTATTTATGTATGAATAATTGTTTTTTCATTTTCATTTTTATTATACAGATAACTGCGTAGAATTATAGATAAATATAACAAGCTGACCCGACTAACGTTGTCGTGTTCACGCAAACCGACGAACACGCGAACTTTGTTGAATTGTAGAGTCCTAGAGTTTTCTTATTCTCTCTGCAATTGTCTTTATTCAACATCCATCTAGAAATTTTACATCTTATTACCTAATATAATGTGCCTGAGCTTTCCAATGGTGTTGATAATTACTTCTAATGAACCTGGAATAGGAAAGATACAAATAAAGCATTTGTGTTCGATCACATCTCATGTGCAGTTGGCTAGTCTCTATCGATGTTAGCCACCAGAACTTTTCAATACAAAATATCATCATAATATGCCTATACGAAAATTGTATAGGCCCATAGGGGATTATAGGGGGGAAATGGTAGAGAGATTTTTTTGTATTTTCTGATTTCTCAGAGCTCCAAAAATACAAGTTCGATTGAATTATTTTCGTTATTAGAAAGAAACAATTTCATTATTACTGAGTAACATAGTTTTCCCAGGTAAACTACCAGGCTTGTGTATTCCCAATAGTTAGCGTAAAATTAACCAACAATTAATAATTGTAATATGTATTCATTGTTCGAACTTTAAATTTAAATTCTTCACACATAAACATTTCAAAGAATCAGGTGATTATTAAGAAAAAAACAAAGATATTTATTTGATATCTGTGCACAGATATATAAAAAGAGAGATCCTTCAAGTTAATGACTTACCGACACCTTCATTCTTTGTGTTGATATCTGCAACATTGTAACTGAAGTAACTTGACTGATTTATAAGTATTTAATTAATTGATATCATTTATAAAAATAACTATAAAGTTAAAAGCTTACTTTTTAATTATAATGTGCAAAATTCGTTGATAGAGACTAAATTTAAAAAAAATATTACTAGCATAAGCTTATAAGCATTTGTTAACCCCAAAAGTTACCTACTATTTATAATATTAATATCGTGTATAATCTATAATTTAGATTATATATCTACAAATATTAGAGTGTATACCTCTATTAGAGTGTCGACCTTTGCATTCTAGGGTACCTATTATTAATTGTCATATTATGCTTTGCATTGCTGCTTGCATTTTTAGAGTTACTTTTATACCAACGTCTAAGTAACTTACAGCAGTGTCGGAATTCAAATAAAATACACCAGTAAAAGTATTTATTTAAGAAACACAAAGTAATAGTTTAATTCCAAGAAGTAACGCAAACATTAATTACGTAATATTTTTATTGTTCGCTATTTTTCAATTATCAAAAAGAATGTTCAGCTCGCCTGGTGTTTGTTGTAATGTGTGCTAAATATCATGTCTTAAATGGGAACATAACAATTATAGAAAATATTCATTGGTAAACAACCAGACAGACTGGGAATCTTCGTTTTGTTGTTATGAATAAATATTTAGCAATATAATTGCTAATGATCCTTTGTAATGCGTTTAGCGCGCTGCATTTGTCGCTTTATGACCAATAAATAGTCGACGATGCTTTCCATTTTTACATGCAATAATCTTTTTTCTATAGATATGTCACATGTTGTTACAGCCAGTATGACTTAGTGCCTCAGCCGTGCCTTAGCCCACATTTGGATTAAAAAAAAAATATGACATTGACAGAAAGATGTCCGCCATTGCGGTGCGTCCCGCGCAAAATGTAGTGTAATTAAAATGTCGATCAGCAGCCAATTATAATGTGCCTTTATTGAAACGTCCCGCAGATGTTGGAGGTTTTTTTACATCGCGGCGTAGTGCAAAGGGATTTTTGTTTTTGCCGCGTTGTAGGCTGGTTGGCTTAGTTTGTCAAATGACATACGTGACTCCGGAGTTGGTAGGTACTCGCTAGCGCTTGGAAATTGTTTAGTCGCTTTTTAAACGCAATTAAAATATGTGGGAGCTATAATTAAGCGCGAATTATTATTGTTTTAAATTTAGAATACATATAATGTTAACATGTAGTTGTTTTAATTTATAAAGATACTAGTTTTCTGTTAGATACATGCAGGTCAAAAGTCGTCGAACACCTAGCTCCAATTCCAAATATTCTATCTTGTTTTAGATAATTGTTATTTTAACTGAAGCAATAAATTTAATATTCAATAAAATCAAGAGCAAATTTTATCACGTAAGTAGGTACATATAACAGCATAGCATTATGACAATTATTAAATAACAAAATGCCAAAAATTTCACCACGTCAAAAGTTTATGTAGATATTATGTGGTAATTACATACAACTCGTTTCATAAAGGTCGATAAGTAATAAATATGTGTTGGCAGATCAAAAAAATGACACATTGACGATCGAATTAGGCCGTTCCGTTTATAGGGGTTAAATATATCATAAACATTACATAATATATTGTACGATTGTCAAAATCTTGCCGCTTTTATTGAAGTGAAACTTCTTGAGGCGCGTTAAGAGTAAAATATCAAGGTCGCGTCATGGCAATACCGTCACGTCATGGAGTAAAGCTACGATTTTAGTATCTTTGAATCTGTCCAATGAAGTTTCACTTCTGACACGTGTGCTCAGCACACACGCTCTTTTTTATTTATTTAGTTGAACTAAGTAGGATAGTAGTATTAGTTATTTATTTATTAATTTAGTATTTAAGTAGTTTTAAGTTCATATGGGCCGTAGTTTTAAGTTATATTAAGATCTTTAACTGTAACTACATTTGTTGCCTGAAATAAATAAATAAATAAAATAAAATTAGTTTTATGACCATGAGAGACAATGTAATTCTTATTGTAACTTTCAGGATATACTGTACGACATTTTATTAAACAGAATAAGAGCTTTTCTTTTACATTTTCTTAACCTTAGTTTCAACTTTGAGTATTGGAAATGAAGATGAAAATGAATAAATGAATAATTTGTTCTAATGCTAGAGTAGCCCCCCAACAAACAATTATGCGTTGGTTGCAGGCTATTTTAATGTTTAAGGTACTACTATTGATTTATAATGGATTCAGTTATCACTAAAGGTGGTTCAGTACACTTATTAAATAAGTTCAGCTCTTCAAGTTGCATTACAACTGTAAATAACGAATCACAATTTCCTTAGTAGTTAGTGTAGTATCAGTGGCTGCGTATATACTTAAGACGTTAAAGCTTGTTTCTGCTTACAACGTTAAAACCTGTTGAAAGATCTTCATTAACTCTCTTTAACTCTTATCAAAACAAATCTGCTATAACGGAGTTGCTTTTAGATCATAAGACTTTATTTCAACTTCAGTAACGTTAGCGGTTCTGCAAGGGAGTTAATTAAGAGTGTAGTAACACCAAACTCTACATACGTTGTATAACCCTTATATACAGTTTACGCCTGTTATACTAAAGGCAATCATAGGTTAAATAGTTACAGTGGTTTTGTACGATCCTTATATAAAAGGTTTTGGTGTAAGATGAATTACTTGTAACTCTGTAAAAACACCATTAAATGTTTCGAACGCTTAAAGAGTTTATGCATAACCTAACCTCAAATTCTGAAAACATTTATCGAACTGAGCTCGTGACAATATTTTTGTGTATCTTTTGTGTTTGTGAATGTATGAACTGTAAGCTGTGCATTTTCTTTAAAATGAAACGAATTCATTCCTGGAGAACACAAAAACGAAAAGGTGCAGTGAGATATAAAATTAAGCAAGAGTACCAAAAGTTTATGAAGTCGATTCAACAAGATGTCGATGTTTCCAATTTAAGTAATTGTGATTCTAGACTAGATTTTGCTGATACGGATGCAGGTTCAATACCAAATAAATGTGCTTTTTCTAAAAATGAAATACCTGCTAAGGAGGTAAACGCTTCAACATCTAGCCAAGAGGAAGTAAGTTATATTGAGCAACAGGGTTCCGCACAAAATTTTGACGAATTTGACTTTAATAAAGATTAGCAGCATTTGACTTTAATAAAGATTAGCATTATAGCAGCGTCCACGTGTGGTGTGCAGCAGGCGGGACGCGTCACGCGACAGCGTGCGTCGGCGCAAACGTCCCAGCGAGAACTGAAGCAAAGAGTATAATATATAGAACTGAAGACTGACTGAACTGACAGACAGCTGACCCGCGAGACGACCCAATATTACCGGCTGGCTGAAGTTTAGAAGGCGCCATTCGTGAAAACAAAAAATAACTATAATTAATAATTAAAATTTTATATTGAGTTATTTTTGCTATGTTTATTTTTGTAAAAGAAAATAACACTATAGCCAAAGCATAGTGCAGAAAAAAAACTTGAAGCCAACAATTTAAGTTAAAACGGTATCTGTGATTTAAGTTTAAGTACCTAGGTACCAGCAGGTTACTTTGCGCCTGGGGTGACTTGAAGATTAGGGGTTTCATTACTTTGTAAGGAACCCTAATCCAAACATGTATAAATAAAGCTAAAATCAGTATTTTAGTCTCCACAGCAGGTAAATGTCTTCGATAAGTGTATAATTCCTCTCTTATATCAACCCAAGACCGTATAATACTCTTTACCACCGGCGTTGTAGTTCATCAAGTGTCATAATTGATTTAAGGGAAGACTTTAACTTTAAGAAAAAATCGCCATTTTGATTACTTTCTGTAAACATAACCTAAAAATTTATTGGTACAAAATCACTTTCTAATAACGATATATTTACATTTTTCTAATTATTTTACTTAGTTTTATGTATATAATCACTAATAAAACCGAGCAACACTTGAAAATGACGTTTAAAACTATTTTAGGTTATTTGCATTTTCAAATGTTATCCTTTTATTCCTCTAATTCATAATTTTTTGAGGGCGCGTTAAAATTGAGATGAGAAACACGATACACTATCACAGTAAACTGGCAAGCGCACTAATAATTAACTTAACACTTCAAAAATACTTTAAATCCACAATACTTACATTTTGTGATGAGAATATTGCAATGTCGGCATACTGTCGGCAGATAAACGAAGCACTCATTTGGACAAATAATAACTTAATAAATTAATAGAATTCTTTTTACTTTAAAGCTTTTACAATCTGATTTTGACACAGAAAACTTTTCAAATGACTTATAAGGTATCAACGTACCGGTCTTAGTTCTAACTAACACCACTATAGATATGTTATATAACTCTAGGTTTCAACTTAACTCCATTCTAAAGGCGCTATAAAGTTTCAAACTAAAATTGACGTTCTTGTAACACCTCTTACACACTTCAACTAAAGGCTTTGTAGAACCACTATATAGGGATTCATACAGGCTTAGCCTGCAAAATTTTGTGCCAAAATCGAGGGTATAAAGGTGTTATTACACTCTATAACTCTCTTATAAGAAATACGCTACCTCTTAAATATCTAAGTAGAACCGAAATACATGTCTAATAAAGCTTGTCTTAACGCATAATTGTTTGTTGGGCCATAACCTTTTCATCCATTTCCTATTAATTTCCTTTTTTCTATCTCTGCAAATGTTCATGGATAGTGGTGGTCGCTTACACAGACAACTCAATTCATAGAGAATAACATAAAAAGGATAATATAATAAACAATATATACCTATACATTGTATTCTTTATACACATTGCTGAAAATATTTTTTAAAATTAGAATTTGTTAAAACAGTTATGCATTTAAGATTCAGTATTTTCGGATTATAAAACTGTCTGGTATTTTTAAGAAATAAGATAAACTGTATGTTTAGGTGATTTTTTGTAGGCTTTATGAAATTGAAGTGGTTATTTCATTCGGATAGAAAAAGCACTGATGTTCGTATGTTTTAACAGGGTTCATGATTATTTCATACTATGTAATGCATATGATGATACAACAAATTTGCTTTAAATTTCTCAGACTTCAAATCTTTTTTTGCATAAACACTATTGTTAAAAATCTTTTTATTAACCACGTCAAAAAGCGAAGCATATGCTAAGCACGCTCCCGTCGCCTAAAGTGTCACATTCTAATAAAAAAATTAAAAAAGGGAATCGAAACCCCAATCTATGGAAACGCAGGAAGTATACGCCCACGGAACCCTTTAAAAAATAATAAAATAGTCCCTTCGGAAGGGCTCGTACAAAAGAAAAAAAAACGTATTTGGACATCTGCTCTCCAAGTTAAGATATTTTTACCTTTATTCCTTTTTAATTTAATAGCAACATTAATTCGATTGCTACGCTGAAAATTTTTAAATTGATACGTGTAAAAATCGTCACCGTCAAAACTGGATTATTGACTAGTGTGTGCTCGGCGCTGAAGGGAATTTCTAATAAGATCGATGTAGTGTTTTTGTTTTAAATAATTATTCGATAAGTGTCTATTATGCGCTAGGTATTTGAAGTTAATATAAATATTAACAAAAATTCTATTAACAAACATCGATCACAAGACTCTCCATTGACAATTCTATTCTCCACTTACCACTAACATAAGTTACATGAACTTACCATTATTTCACTTATTTTCTAATAATACAGGGACTTTAAACTACTAACATACCTGGTGCACCTTATAACATTAAATTCAGATTCACCTGCGTTTTTAAAAACGAATTCGAAAAAACAGTAAAATAAAAACCTCTAAGAAATGAAAATAGACCCTGTTTTTTTTTTAAAACAAGAAATTTTAATTATTAAATAAATATTTACAATTAAGAGGTATATTCAGATAGTTTGCATCCACGCTGCTTTCATAATAGTGCTTATTTATTCAGTGAATAAAACTAGCACCAAAGAAATATATCTATTAATTAAATTTTAAGTTTACCAACCCACACTTGGTGTAATTCATTATATTCTACTAATATTATGAATGCGAAAGTTTGTATATTTGTTTATTACTTTCTTTACACAAAAACTGCAAAACCGATTTTCATGAAATTTGGTACACACAGGGGTAAATTGGTTTAACACTTAGGATAGTTTTTATCCCGGAAATCCCACGGGAACGGTATCGCGGGTTTTTCTTTGAAAACGCGGGTGAAGTCGTGGTCGGAAAGCTAGTACTATCTATAAATACGTAAGTTTGTTTGTTACTCCTTCACGTAAAAACTGCTAAACCGATTTTCATGAAATTTGGCCCACACATGGTTGTTTGGTTTAAGACATAGGATAGCTTTAATCCCGAAAATCCAATGATGACGAAAACAAATGCGGGTTTTCCTTTGACTTAATAAGTATGCCTGTGTCCGTTTGATGGTAATAAAAGATGCTGATATATTTTCTTTCTGTTTATGTACAGATAGCGTTAGCTACTATTAAGTATTCTGTGGTACAGATTATTATTAAAATTTAATTGTATTGTATTGAAATTTCCGAATCGTTTTAAATGGTAAAACTATATTATGACAATTATAGTGCTCTAGAATAAGTCTAACTGTATAGTTAAATGTTTGAATTTGAGTTTGAATGTTTCTACCCTAAAACAAATATAAAAATTCAAAATATAATTATTCATCATAATGAACCACAGGATTTAAATCAAATTTTTAGTACAAAGAACTCTACAAATTAGGTATTAATTTATCTAATATTTTTAATTTATCCTCGGCGTAATCATTTAAAATAGTAAAAATCATTTAAATAGTAGAAAACAGTTAATCTAGATTTAATCGGTATGTGCTCTGAAACAAAAAGAGCATTTTGTCATTGTCCTATTTTTATGATAGGTTATGAGGAAGATAAAAAAGTAGAGCTATATAGCTATAGCTTATAAAAAAAAGTTTATTTTTCTATTATAGAAAAGAAATAGATCATACTTCATAAGTGTTCACTTTTAAATTATTATTTATATGTATTTCATGTCACTTATGATCTATTTCTTCATTGAACACAAGACTACGATTTTACGCTAGGTAACCAACATAGCAGTTGTGTAGAATCGCAGTACATTCTTATTACATTCAAACTAATATTTAACCCGACCTCGCGTGTAATTTCTAATACATATTATATTATCATATTTATCAAATTACAAAATTAAATATCATGAAAACCAGTGCAGTCGTGTGAATATGAATTGATTTATGAATTGTGTTACTAAAGCAAAATTTCATCTATAACTTTTCGAACATAACACGAGTTGTTATTAAAATATTAACAAAAGAGCGTGTGTGCTGAGCACACGTGTCAGAAATGGAACTTCTTTGCCAAGATTCAAAGTTACCAAAATCGTAGCCTTACTCCATGACGGTATTGCCATGACGCGACCTTGAAATTTTACTCTCAACGCGTCTAAAGAAGTTTCACTTCAATTATTTGCAATAATTAGAAACCGTAAAAAACTGTTTTAAGGCTCTCCCACACTCTCCGAAGGATCTCTAAAAGCCAGCATGCCTGTCCGGGCGACGTAAGAAAGAATTATTTTAGTGTAAAAAACCAGAGAAATACTGAGACTTGCGCGGCGACCTCAAAGCGTGCTCGAACAGGATGCAAGAGCTGATAATGCGAGAGTGTGGATGTGGCAAATTGTATAAGATTTGGAAAATCTTAGTATAGAAATAAATAAAAAATATAGTTTAGTTTATTAATGCTATAAACAAATTTAATCCTTCAATTTATTGGGATAAGAGAGCCTCCTGTTATTTACGTTTATAATAAATTATCTGGGTGTACATTGTACAACTATAAGGTTACGACTTTATTTTTTCAGGTTCATCTGTTTTCTTAATTTAATTAGATTGTAAAATTATTATTTTAATTTCATAATAAGTAAAGTAATATCAAAAAAACCATTCGAAAATGTCTCTATACTTACCGATAAAACAGTGTTCTATTATGAAGTTTAAGAGTCTAGTGTATAGTAAAATATGTATATTACACCATCAATATTGTAAATATATCTTTTTGAATAAATTATTTGATGTATTTATTTGTTTTATTTTCTTTCTACAAACCTTTACGTCTACTTACCTACATAGACCAAAGGAAAGCCTATTTGTCTCTGTAAGAAAAGATTTATTTATTTATTTATTTATTTAAATACTTTATTGTACTGCCAACAAAAATTACAAAAAGAAAACTTATACTAAAAGAAGACACAGCACAGATGGCGGCCTTATCACTTATAAGTGATTTCTTCCAGGCAACCAACTAAAGATGTGATAACATAATAGAAAAAGGAGGTGGGTAAAAAGCATACGCAAAAATTATCTAATAAAAAAAAAAAATACTAATAAATATACTATAAATAATACATAGATATATTATAATAGATATCATACATATACATACGTATATACCTATAATTATATATACATACCATAAGTAAAATAAATACATACATACAATACATATCGTAATACATGTACATAATATAATATGTATAAAAGGCAAATTACAGCGAAGGAGAGATCATGAGCTAAAATATACTATCCCGAGTCAAAAGCAAGATTCAGGTAATGACTTCTGACAAGGCTTTTGAATGTGGATAGCGTTTGGGCTTGTCTGATATTTATCGGCAAGGCATTCCAGAGGTTAATGGCAGTAACCGTAAAGGAATCGCCATAGAAGTGTGTGCGGTGAAAAGGAATACTCAGAACAAGCCTATCCACAGAACGAAGAGAATAATTTTCACAATGCAGGAAGTTAAATTTATTTTTGAGATAGGAAGGGGTCTTAGGGTCAAAAAGGATACGATATAGTAGCTGCAAATAATGCACATTCCGGCGAAGACGGATTGGGAGCCACTTGAGCTTCTTGCGAAAAGAGGAGACGTGATCGTATTTGCGAAGACCAAATACGAACCGGATACCGAAATTCTGAAGACGCTCAAGTTTGTCTAATTGCTCCACTGATAGATCAGGAAAGCATGCATCAGCGTAATCAATAATGGGTAGGAGTAGGGATTGTGCTAGCATAATTTTTGTCGATATGGGTAGGAAGTTACGAAGACGCCGTAGAGAACTAGACGCAGCGTAAAATTTCCGACCAAGTTCCTGAATCTGATGGGACCAAGATAAAGTCTGATCCAAGTGAATACCTAGATTTTTTACATTCTTACTGTAAGGTATGATGACGCCGTGAATATTTATGGAAGGCAATATACCCCAGTCAACCTCAGAAAGTTGATAAGGACTACCGATAACGATAACCTGGCTCTTTGATGGATTCAACTTAAGGCCGAATTGATCGCACCAACTAACTAAAGATCATCATCATCAGTCAATATAATATTATGTTCCAGTGATACTGGTCTCTTATGAGGGTTCAGGCCATTATCCACTACGCTAAGTACGGGTTGACAGATGTGACATGTAGAACTTTTGTAAAAAAACTTGCTAGTTTCATTTTGATATTTTTCTCCACTCGTTGAAGCAGTTTCTTATGGTTATTCAAATATCAGCAAGAAACATATGCTTGTTAAAATAATATCAATATATGCAATCAACTATGGTAGAGTAAATAAACAAAATGGATAAAGAAACTCGTGTAGTATTACATTCTGAGCAAATTTTCATCCGGAATCACCATAATATTTAATAATTACACACATAAAATATCGTTTTATTCAATAAAATGCCACATCCTAGTTTTGCACATCCGCACCACCTCTCTGCTTGATATTTACGTCACAATAAATTTTATACCTCTGCTCATGGCCTAAAATTAAGTACTAGAACTTAGTAACCCTGTACTTACCGAGCTATGACATGCCTTGTGAGATAATATGGAACCTTCTATTATTATTAATAGAAAGAGAACCGATACATAGTAAAACTAAATTTATTGGAAAATGTTTTATGTCTTTTAAGACAGATATATAAGAAGACATAGGTATTATTGTTTTATTTTTATCACTACATAGTATAAAGCAAATTTCTCGCGTCTGTCTGTATGTATGTATGCTTAGATCTTTAAAACTACTCAACGGATTTTGATGTAGTTTTTTTAATAGATAGAGTGATTCAAGAGGAATGTTTAAGTATATAATTCATCATGTCTAAGTTGCACGTACTGTTTTAATACAAATCAATGTACTTATATCAATAAAATATTTTATTAATATATCAAATATTAAGTACTTAGCTATTATAATATTAAATTATATGAAGAGTCTCTATAATATCTTTCAAAATCACACACAAGTATATCATAATTATAAAACCCAGATTTAAATTGAATCAATTCCAAACAAACTTATTAAATTAGCTTATTTGCAGAACCACGGGAGGGTAGCCAGGGTTGAAAATGATTGTAATTTACCAATCAGGCCCAGCATGATGCACTTGCAACCCTGATTGTCCAATTTAAAAAAAACATATTTATTATTTTTCGCTCGTGGCAACTCTTATATCTAATTTGTTGGGGGTCTGTTTATTTATTTCAATGAGAATGAAATGAATCAATATTTCGGGGTCAAATCATGATTAGAGAAGGTCGTTGGATTTCATACTTATTTAATTTTTCTTACACTTTTTAGAAATTCTGTTCTGATATTTCAAAAAAACCTGTTTTAAGGTTTCTTACACTTTGTAAAAAAAATTGGAAAATTTCGCAGTTTTTTTCGCAGTCTGCTAGAATACAGATATGTTATGTACCTTTTTTTTTTTTTTTTATAGTGGGGAAATCTTCCAAAGATACCCACTGCCCCCGGGGAAGGAGCCGTGGGTTATGTCGGATTCCTACCGACTAAAACCCCACTGTGTTCCGTCGAGCCGCTTTAATGATGGGGCCGCGGGTATTGGTTGGAATTCTTCCGCGACCCCCTATATGTTATGTACCTACTCTATTTGTCGAGTTATCTCCAAAACCTCGACTTACTCATTTAAAAAAGTAATAATCTTCTAGATCGAACACTATTAGAATATTAATATTTTGTTTTTTAGGTTATTGTATATAATTTGAAGTCATGATTGATTAGATTACCATTTTACGTAAATAAATATGTATTGTAGATTATAATGTGCCAACTGCAAATACTGTTACAATAGAATTCAAAAATAAAAAACATAACAAATTCAAGGTACGCAATTTGTCAAAACAAAATGGCGCCCAATTTTAGTGTCGTGTTCTGACGCGTGTTTTGTGAGTGCGTTTAATTTTATGGTATTGAGTTACAAATAATGATGGAAGCTTTGGCTCGTGCTTTGACGATTTATATATTGTAGGGAGATTAATATTGCTATTTTATTGAAGGACTAACGGTGCTTTAGAAGGAACATCTGCAGAAAACCTTTTAGCTAATAATATTTTCAATCTTACCAAAGCTTATCTTTGTCATGGTGAAAACTTCTCTTTGAGTTTTAAGGAGGTTCGCTCTTATGTTTTAAAAACTATTACAAAAGTGCATAAAATCTGGAATGTGTAA
Organism: Colias nastes; assembly: GCA_907164665.1. Taxonomy (NCBI): domain Eukaryota; kingdom Metazoa; phylum Arthropoda; class Insecta; order Lepidoptera; family Pieridae; genus Colias; species Colias nastes. The sequence goes on along the minus strand of CAJQZM010020073.1, from coordinate 674 downwards.
AATTTTGGTTTTATTGAACTTAAAAAAGATCTTTTTAATTGAAATTACCAAACTTTTAGCTCTACTTGACTCTACTATCTCTATTCCTAAGATTAAAAAAAATACTATTGTCAACAACTATTTGCAACAGAATTATCCGTTCATTTTGTTATACTAAAAAGTATTTGAGATACTTGAAGACGATTCAGAATAGAGGTAAAGCAATACAAAGATGTAACAAGGTATTTCGATTAGAAAGCAATATAAAATTAGAAGTCTTTTTGTAGATACAATAATATATCTATTATTGGAACTATCGTTCAAATCCATTAAATTAAATGAAAAGTGCAAGTGTAGATCACAAATACCTAAAAGCAAATATAACCCTGAACATCATAACCTTAATGTACAATTTCCAACTCATTTCTAAATTTTATTTAAAATAAATCAGCAAACATTGCCACACAATAATTCATTAAAAGCCAGGTAGCAACAGATCGCGATTCCATAGCCATACAAACCAGCCACACCCAGGAAACAGAGCATCGTATTACGCATTGTAGTAGGTACCTACTTCAATCGTAAGAAGTTTTTTGCCGTTTGCTATATGTGGGATATCCGAAATGAATACTTGTTGTGAAACAGTAGGTATTTGGAATTGTTAAATTAAAATGTCTTGTAAATGTTTTGTCGTT
>CAJQZM010020071.1:0-10122 GCA_907164665.1 Colias nastes | reverse complement strand
ATTGCTAAAATTATTGGTGTTTTTGTCTAGCAATTGCTAAAATTATTAATGTTTTTGTCTTTGTTTCAAGTCACAACGAAGGGATTTCATGATGTAATTTTTGTATGTGGAGCTAGGAGCAGAGGCGGCTCGTCCTAAGGAGCGCTGGTGCAGTGAACTCCCATAAATAATTATGATAAAGTTATACCTGCTCATTATTTAAAATCTATCGTAAAAAACTTCAATACTAATATAAATAAAATAAGTACCTTTACACATTATAAATAAAATACCTACATCATTACCTTGTTCATTTTATAAGTAACGCGCGATTTTGATTTTCTAATTATTAATTGATAATCATTGAATTCGTTTTGAAATAGCCTGTACATTATAATTTTTAGTGTTTATATAGACATTTATAATGTGGTACTCATTTTTTTGTAATAAATTATCCCGCTAACGCTATTGTATTTTCGTTGTTTTATTTAAAGTGAACACCCATACAATTTTGTCACGAGCCACCTCTGGCTAGGAGACTGGATAGGTTTAATTTACCGAGGAAATATATCTCACTCCCAGGGAAATATCCATTGAGTACCTACTTACGCGAGCGATGTCGCGGGTGGTAGGTGGTGGTAAATCTAGTATAATATACGAATAACAATATAAAGCCCACCTTTTTATGATAACGTTACCTTTTCTAGAATATATTTTACTATTATGTATTATCAAATCCGTGTATAAATGAATGTTTGTTACGTTATTTTAGTTGAATGTCACACATTTTATCAACCAAAAAGAAAAACAGGAATATTATACCTAACATATGCAATTTTTTATCCTGATACAACTCGGGCGAAAAGTACAATCAGCTAATCCATACTATAATATTATAAACTAGCGACCCGCCCCGGCTTCGCACGGGTGCAATGCTGATACTAAATACACTACAGAAAAACTGTGAACGTTGTATATAAAAACATAGCGGCCCGCTCCGGCTTCGCACGGGTATAAAATATATAGCCGGGCGGCCGGCCGGTACCGCCGCAAACGCTACGTCCCGCATTTTTTAAATCTGTAATATCTTCGAAAATATTCACTTAACTCATACGGTGTAAAGGGCCATATAGATCTATATTAAATGAACAATGTATTCAAGGTATTTAATTGGTTAAGGATTAATGCTGTATTGGTTAAAATCGCTTCGAAAATTAGCCATTATTTGTCGTAAAAAGTAAATGACAAAAAAAAGTTATTGTGGGTTATCCATAAGAGATAGACATATACCATCGCGGACTTTTCTGTTGACCTTTTCAATGTGTATAATACTTAGTACATTATTTTGATAAAACTCGTAGGGTTCAGCTTGCGTTTGCAATGTAAGCGGAAAAAATGTAATTTTTTACGACATCACATTAGAAACCTCAAAAATAACAGTACTTCTCCACTATTTAATGGATGTTATTATACATATAAACCTTCCTCTTGAATCACTCTATCTATTAAAAAAAACCACATCAAAATCCGTTGCGTAGTTTCAAAGATTTAAGCGTACAAAGGGACATAGGGACATAGGGACATAGGGACAGGGAAAACGACTTTGTTTTATACTATGTAGTGATGCGAAAGTAACTCTGTCTGTCTGTCTGTTACTCAATCACGCCTAAACTACTGAACCAATTTTCATGAAATTTGGTATGGAGATATTTTGATACCCGAGAAAGGACATAGGCTACTTTTTACCCCGGGAAAATGACGCAATCCCGGAAATCCCACGGGAACGGGAACCATGTGGGTTTTTCTTTGACTGCGCGGGCGAAGCCGCGGGCGGAAACCTAGTATAAAATAATATTACGATAATAAGTATTCGATTCCCCAATGGGGAATATTCATGTTTTTCTTTTTTGTCTTAAATTAATAGTTTACTATTTTATAACGTAGAAAAACATATTAATGGGCTTCAAAATACTCTAGATATTTTTAAAAATGAAATTTAAAACTTTTAAAAAATTTAAGCAGTTCAAACGCCGCCATTTTGAGCGCGCTTTGCGTGACGTCACATGACACGTCCAGTGGGTGTTTACCTTAGTGTTTACTGTAGCTGTGGAGTGATGAATACAATGTCGTGTCAGATGACACGACAGTTTTGTTCGATCAATGGTGGCGCGTTTTGGAAGTTGAATTTCGCTCCCTTATTTTGCACTTTTTGAATATTATTTTAGAGGTTTAAATAATAAGTAAATAAAAAAAAATCCTTTTCATTATCATATTACGATAATAAGTATTCGAGAAAAAAATATTTTAGGCCATTTCAAATTTTATGCATATTCCTTATTAGGTACTTACCTACGTATTGAAAAATACGAACTTTGTCACCTAAGAATAAGTAAATAATTAATTAAACAAATTTTTACGACGAAATACTAAAGTCGTTCCGTAGTAAACGATGTTGAATTTTTTGGCAAAAATATTTTATTAACGAGTTGTATGATTTTGATGATTATTATTATTTTTTTATTTGATGATAGAAGAAAAATATTTCATAAAACGCACTAATATCGGCCTGGTATTAAAAACTGGAAACGATAAAGATAGAAGAACATAGGCAACATAGTACATTATACATACTTAGGACATAGTAGACAGCATGAAGTAAATTTAAATACCGTTGTGATTTTCAATAAAAAAAAAACCCCAAAGAACTACAGACAATATTGGCGTGACAATTGTGTACAAACGAACCTTAATAAATAATTTAACTATACTTGAAATCTACATTGTGAATTTGTGTCTGACTTGCAAATGTTCAGAAAATTATACGACCGTATTCACAATATTTACAATATTCGCTGAATATTAATCAAAAGGTTTTATTTAATGAGCGAATGTAATATTAAATGAAGTGTCGATGATAAAATATTTTTAATAACAGTACTTGCACCAACACTTGCACGATCGTATTATCTTATAGTTATTAAACTCAGGTAATTTATTTAAAAAAATAGTGAAGGAATTTACATACATCACTGGCTCGTGGCTAACCCAAGACATTCGTGAAACTGATCTATATAAATGTTTGCTATGATTTTAATTATCTTACTAGCGTTGATATCCTTTAGTATTTACCAAAAAATTAACAATGCGGTGTGTAAATCTAAGAAGAGGCTGGATGGCAAAACTGTGATCGTCACTGGGGGCACGTCAGGCCTTGGTTTGGTCATAGCAAAGGACTTCGCGTCAAGAGGGGCTAGAGTTATTGTGGCCTGTCCTTTCGAGGAAGAAGGAATAAATTCTAGAAAAGAAATAAACGAGAAGTCCGGGAATCAAAACGTCGTATACAAATACTTGGACCTATCCTCCCTGAAATCTGTGAGGGAATTTGCTGAATATATCCTAAACACGGAAATACGACTGGACATTTTGGTGAACAACGCGGGCGTCGGGGTCCCTGGAGACTTTATGACAAAAGATGGCATGAACTTTATACTCCAAGTGAATTACTATGGACACTTTCTATTGACACTTCTTCTCCTGCCATTATTGAGGCGTACAGGTACAAAGGACGACCCAGCAAGGATCATTAATATGTCGTCGCTCGCTCATAGATTTGCAAGTTCCGATGTCGAACATTATAATAGAACTGGATACGGGTTGAAACTAAGGATATACGCTAATAGTAAGCTGTCTCTCGTACTATTTGCGCGTGAGTTGGCAAGACGCCTTGCTGTTCAAAATGTGGTCATTAACTGTGCGGACCCAGGATTCGCAGCCACAAGGATTTACAAAAGCGCAAACGAACTATTTGGTCTTATAGCGTATAGTTTAATTCGCATTTTTGCCAAGACTGCGTATGAAGGTGCTCAGACAGCTATATACTTGGGAGTGGACGACGCTGGTACGGTCAGTGGCGAATATTTTGCAAATTGCAAGCGAATTAAAGCTGATAGTAAGGCATATAATGAGAACAGCGTTAAGAAACTGTGGGATCAATCTATGAAGCTTGTTCAACTAAATGATGACGATTTACGAGATCTTATCGCGGCCTAATAAACCTTGGATTTTAATGTTTATGAGAAAATTTTGAAGTGCAATAAATAACTGCCATGATAAGAAAATAGGAAAAAATACGCATGACTAAAAACAAGGTATAATATGTCTATCGTCTATATGTTTTAAGATAAACTACTGTGTACAGTACTCCAAAACTAATAATGCGCATGCAGATCTTCGCTAATTATCGTATTTCCAGAAACACCCGAATCACCCCGAATCATTGAATCGTAAGTGCCCTAAACAATGCACTTGCATCTTGCACCTTGTTCGAAAGAAATAGGAGTCAATTCAGAGTCATACACAATCGAAAACAATTCGGGCGATAGGTGACGGTAGCCTGTCAGCACACCCCGGACACTCCATACAAAATGATCGTTTTGACAGTCACACTGTAGAGACTGCAAATGTGTGTGTTAACGCTTTATGGTTGGCACATTTGTGACTAGCGTAAAAAAAATTGGCGTTTTTCTGATGAAATACATCCGTAAACAGCACAATATCTAACCATTTTCTACGAAAAACGATAATCACAAATCCAAAATAATAAAATTACTTTGTCAATTTGATAAATGTTGTCAATCTTCGTTGCGTATCGTCCTTGCAGAAAAATATGGCCCATTTTATGTCTGATCGCGCGGGGGTGAGGTAAGTTTAATTTTGGCGGGAGGCGGAGAGTGTCCGTTCTGTAGCGTTTAGCTACTATTATGTATTCTGTGCTGTCAGTCAAAAAATTCAAAAATCCGTCAGTCGTCTTTATATATTGGTGGTGACCGCACGTATTATCTCTGTATGGAATTATATAGAGCTGCTGTTACACACCCTTCTTAGTTTTGTATCAAAGTTGAATTTTCCGGTAAAATGATTATTTACAAAGGTAGCAGATAGCAGTGGGGAAAGTGAAAATTAATAAGAGCATAATGAAAGTTCTGATCATTCTACGATATCAGAAATAGAGATAATCCCTGATTCTGTAAATCCTTTGGACTGAGATTTTAATGATTAGATTTCACAATTTAAATGTAAACCAGTGTTTGAAAATCATTTTTTAAAATATAAACTTTGTCTTATTTTAACCTTCCATACATCCACCATTACGCCAGCTTCAGTAAGACACTTTAATAGTTATTCTAAGTATAGAATTTTCCAAGTAAATCAATACAACAAATATATATTCGCAATCGTGTGGCTTATCCTCGCTATTAACTTACATTGAATTATCGAAACAAATTTCGTTACTTATCACTTTTACCATAAAATCACAATAAAACTCATAATTCTATAAACTATGCATGAAGAAAATACATTTAACCACTCTATATACATATCGTCTTCGGAGGCTCGGGGAATATGACAGTTGCCGAACAGTCACGAATTTTTCTATGCGCATTATCAGTTTGGGAGTACTGTACATAATTATAATAAGAATAATTATAATAATACGTTCACTTTTTTAATTACTGACATAAATTTATATAAATAGAAAGAATCCTTATTTTTTACACCAAGGGCCTATTATGATTATAATATTACGTACATATAACTACGTTCGGTTACTTACGTACGGTTTTAATTCATCACTTTTATTTAAATCTTACTAATTCTGTCGAAAAAGGGGATATTTTATGTTTGCACTAACAGAAAATCTAATTAAAAGTATGAAGAAACACTACATAAACTTAATCGTAAAAGATAATGTTAAGGAATAATTAAAAAATGATTTTATATTTAAAAAAAACATATTATGTATAATGTATATATTTAACAATTATAAACATATAAAGATATAAAAGTATTCCTCATAAGAATAAAATAAAATACATCTTAATTAATCTATACTTATAATAAATAAAGCTGAAGAGTTTGTTTGTTTGTTTGTTTGAACGCGCTAATCTCAGGAACTACTGGTCCGATTTGAAAAATTCTTTCGGTGTTAGATAGCCCGAGATAGATTTCGCGGAGCACAGCTAGTAATTTATATACATACATCTATCTACCATACCTATATGATATCTATCTACTGACCATTCTAATTAATCACTAACTACAATTTACTTTTATTTATATGCATCAAACCAGCTTCTTGATATAGTTTATTCCAAAATTCCACATTTTCTTTATCCGCATACTTTCCAGAAGAATAGTTCTCGTCAATATTTAAGAATTCCTTCCCATTTGTTGTGTAGGGATTCCATTTAATGTCAGGACTGTTCAATGTTGGATTCCTGAAATTGACAAATTAAATTTAAAAAACTGCTAAATAAATGTTTGATTATTAGGTACATATTTTGTAGACAATAGAAGTATTGTAATTGGATAAATCAGTAATAGTAAAGTTTGAAGTGAAACTTCTTTACTTGGGAGTAAAATTTCAAGGTCGTGTCATGGCAATACCGTGTCGTCATGGAGTATGGCGATGATTTTGGTATCTTTGAACCTTGCCAAAGAAGTTTCACTTCTGACACGCGCTTTTTTTTAATTTTTATTTTGAAACAAAAAAAATAATATGTGCTCACCCGCTTTTAGCAAAATCCGTCCATATCCTAGTAACTTGATCCACAATTTCCTTTAGTTTTTTATTCTCTTGATATATATCTCTATTGAAACTACAACTGAAGAGATAAAACAATTCATCAGCATGCGACGCTCCTGTCATATTTAAACCCATTATGGATTTAAGTAGATTCAACTCGGTATCAAAATTAAATCGATACATGTACACAGATTGCGAGTTTTTTGCATAATTATGTGTAAAAATATGTATTGCGCTGACGAAATATACATCGGAAAGCACGGAACATACTCTATTGGCATCTTCGGCATTAAAATCTCCACCATTACAGTAAAACTCTTTGATTCTTTTACCAAATTCATTCAGTTTATCAGCAGTAATGTTGTTACAAATACTCCTTGGTATATAGGACGATGGAATTGTATTCCTATATTCTAATTTTGCGATCTCTATAGGTAGAGATATCATTCCTTCCTTATTATTGTATCCAATCATGAGCGGTACATTATGAGCTTTGCCAGCGACTAACAAATCTTGAGGTTTTTCACAAAGAAAGGCGTTATCAAACTTTTCTACAACAGGCACAAAATGCATTGGTAATCCTCTATGCTCCTCTTCTTTAGTCATGGTTTTAAATGTTTTTCGTATTAAATCCTTAGTCGGCACACTTTGTAAAAACTCCAAAGCTTCTAAGGGATCTTTAGTATCTCTACCAAGTACTTTGCATAGCCTAAAAGCTCGATCTTGCGCGTCTATCGTTTGCGCCCAATCTACAGTGCAAGTTCCACTTTGAGCTATTACTTTATTAAATAATCCTTTAGACATTGGTGATAGTAAGTGGTATGTTACAGATGCAGCGCCTGCACTCTCACCAAAAATCGTTATATTATTAGCATCACCTCCAAATTGTTGTATATTATTCTTAACCCATTGCATAGCTAATACTTGGTCCTTCATTCCCGCATTCCCTGGTACTTCAGGGATATCAAGACAGAGAAATCCGAATACCTCTAGTCTATAGTTGATAGTCACTAATACAATATCATTTTGTACTAGGAATTCAGGGCCAAGTAGAGTATCATCACCTGAACCAAACATATAAGCACCACCATGTATGAAGACCATTACTGGTTTATTAGCGTTGGGATTTATTGATTTTGTGTATACATTCAGGAATAAGCAGTCCTCGCTCCCTAAGTTCAATTGTCTGGTGTAAACATCAAATTGTGGACACACAGAACCATGTTCTATTGCATTGCGGATACCTTTCCAAGGTTGTACAGGTAGGGGAGCCTGAAACACATTAAACATTTATTTATAATAAAGCCAGATAAAACTTACATGTAGTTTCATTACTAAATTTCATAGATTGTTTTAAAGAAGTTGAAAATAAATTTCAACAATAAAATTAGAATATATTTGATACCTAATATTAATATTAATATGCACACAGGCAAAGTCGCTATTGTTGTGGTATTATTTAGTTAATAGATTTGTACAAAAAAAACATTAATTAATTAACATATTGATGTATGCTCTAGGTACAAATAATAAGTAAATTATGAACTTACCTTAAATCTGAGTTTTCCAACAGGTGCTTGGCCATATGGTATACCTTTAAAGCTGTAGTAATTAGAATTATCAAATAATTTAAGTATGTTTCCTCTCAATTGACCATCTTTTATTTGCACTATAGGATTTGCCTGAAAAATTATAAATCAAAATTGTCATATTATTATATTTTAAAGTGTTTAGTTAACTTGCTGCTTACCCCCAGGCCGCTGAAGTACATTAATTAAGTTCATTTATGTACATCAGAATAAACATTATTTAAGGTCCGCCTAAAGCAAAGGGGGCGCAAAGTAAGGACTTAGAAAATTTTTGATCCAAAGTGAAAAAAATTTTTTTTTGCACGTCGACGGAGCCCCGCTTCGCGGGGCTCCTATTTCTGTGTAGTTTTTTTTTAAGAAACCTAACCTAACCTAACCTAATGAAAACCATCAATCTTTGAGGGCGAATATCTCGGCCATTTTTGATTTTAGAGAAAAGTTGTTCCTATAAAACATGCTTATATTAGCCTAATCTTTACGATAAAACAATAATAAATAGGTGTTATAATGACACCAACTCCAATCAAAAATTTTCTAAGTCCTGCGCCCCCTTTGCTTTAGTCCAACCGGACAACTCACCATGGTTGATAAGAAATTCTTAAATTTAGTTCTGACTGATGGTAAATGTTTGAATACACTTAATACCATTACATTGATTATATAAGACACAGAACTCTAATAAATGGATAGAATAGTTTTTACTGATAATGTTTTTTCTTATTAGGAATATATCTCATTTAAAAAAATATTCGGTCGAAAACTTTTTTCAAAATAACTTAGATCTTAAACTTAATACTAACTATATGCTTTTAATTATTATGTTTTTAATATTAAGTGTAATTTTAAATATAAATTTAATAACTACACATTATTATGTGATAATAAGAGTAAAAATTTAAAATATATTGATAAAAAGTTATGCAAAATAAAAGTTTTGGATAACATTGACAAATGACAAGGATTTGTGAAAAATTTAATTTGAATTGAATTTCAAATGTCGAAAGGCTAACGTCATAATATAAGTCTGCGTTCATGTTGATAAACATTAAAACAAATAAATATGCCTTATATTTTAAAAGTTACAATTTGTATTTTTATAATATACTATTTATTTATGCTTCATTGCTTTATAGATATAAATTACAAATTACGAATTAGTGAAGAGTAGAGAGTTACATCTATATGGAATAAAATATTGTGCGGTTCTTCACCAACCTCCAAAAACAGTCAAAGCAACCTTGCTTTGACTGTTTTTAAAAACTTAAAAGGAAAAAAAAGACGTGTAGCACTCGGGGACTGCCGCGGTAAAGCTATTGCATAGCATCAGTGTTGCCAACTTTATTTTCTAGAGGATCGTATCACACACTAGAGAAAATCGTATTTTACCAAGAATTCTAGAAAAAAAATACCTAGTACGTTTTAAAAAAAAATGTTGTGTGGTGAAACCACGGTAAAAGTGAAACTTACGATAATTATCGTATTTGTACGATAATTATCGTACGTCACGCGACATGCGCTACACAGACCAAAAAGTTTGAGACGATGTAATAAAAGTTTCACTTTAAAATTCAATAAAACTACAGCAAATTATTTAAATAAGAAATGTAATTGTACTTTTTAATAGAATGAAATACAAAGTTTTAGATAGATAAAATTTATCTATTATAATTAAATCACTAATTAGTATACATTTGGTATAGGTGATTATTACACAGCAGTGCCATGTATGGATATAAATTAAAAAAAGTTTGGAAAATCCAAAAGTGCACGCCTCATAATCTCATCCTTTACAATAAAATTGATTATTTATAAAGGTGTATATAATATAAGTATGTAGATAGGTAGGTACACTTGTTCTCATGTGCCAATGCTCTTGTACTGTCTCAAGATCTTTCAAGGTGTCACTACTGTTAAATTAGATGGTAATTTAAATTGAAAATTAACAGGCTCGATAGAGCCTGGCGCCAA
>CAJQZM010020070.1:0-10961 GCA_907164665.1 Colias nastes | reverse complement strand
TTCAGATATTTGATTCTTAATACATTAGATATATTCAGCTCTTTAAAGCTCTTTATGTAGTTAGATATAAGTTACATATTATGTAATATTGACATGATTTTAAAAGAGCAACTATGGAGTTTCTTGCCGATTCTTCTCCATAGATACTGCTTTCCGAATCGGTGGTAAATGTTAAAAATACTTATGTAATGACGATTCGAAAGTGCTACTAAATAGTAGTCTAATTGAATAAATGAATGTTTGAGTTTGAGTTTGAGTTTGAGTTTAAACAGCTTAGCCAGTTCGAATTGCTTCGGCATTTTATCAGGGTGGGATACATAGACTTCAATTTTCTCATTATTAGTATTTCTCTGCTTTTTTTCCTTCCCTTTTACAACTTGCCACTCATTCTCATCCTTTTCTCTCTCCCTTTTCCTCTCTCGTCGAACTCCCATAATACCATCATCTTCGATATCATCAGATTTCTTATAAAATTCTATAGCCGTCTCCATACTTTCGTCCGGCAAAATATCACTATCATTACCATCAATAAAGTCTTTCCTCGAAACCGTCCCTTCACTTACACACACACTCTCCGCCTGCGACATGCTGGCGCCGTGCGCTGTGCACCGTCACGCTCGAGCGCGTCCGAGTTTATAAACAAAAGAATATCCCGCAAAGAAAACACGACCACTCGCACGAACGCCGCGACGAGACTGAAGATGTCTTTATTAACTAAACAAGCTCGGAAGTTAGGTTCTTTGAAAAAATTAAAATCTAAATCGGTGGATGAATATTATACGACTAAGGACTTATCGACATTGCGTAGAAAGCGTACTATAGCGCTTAAAAGATTATCGAAGGCGTTAGAAATAGGTAATGCAGCTTTGAGTGATCGTTCACAATACGACCTATTTTTATCGTATCATCAGGAAATTAAACAAATCGTTTCAAATTTCGAAAATGCTCATTTTAATATACTCGATCTGTCGGACGACGCGGATAATGAAACTGAAATTGAGGAACAATTCGATGAATTATATTTTCAGATTCAGTCTATTTACATAAGTTTAACTAAACATGATACAAATAATTCGATTAACTCGAACATCAATTCATCGAATATTCGTTTACCTAAAATTTCATTGCCACATTTTTCGGGCAATATCAAGCAGTGGCCTGTGTTTTATGATACGTTTAATTCTTTAATTCATAACTCAACGTCAATTTCGGACACGGAAAGGTTTCATTATTTAATTTCTTCTCTTAGCGGGGATGCGTTATCGGTGGTTAAGGCGTTCCCTATGACTCACGAATATTATCGCGACGCGTATGAAGCTCTTATTAATCGCTATAAATGTAAACGAACATTAGCTTTTACTTGTTGGCAAGATATTTTAAACACTAACTTCATGCATAACAACGCAACTGAGTTTCAAAGGTCACTCGACTTATTCGATGAAAATTTAAATATTTTAAAATCTATTGAGTTACCGATAGATCGTTGGGATTTCGTTTTAGTTTACCATATTTTATCAAAATTAGACAAGAATTTACGCCGCGATTTTGAGGAGAAATATTCTAACGTGGAATTGCCGTCTTATGATCAATTAAGGGGTTTTTTGCGTTCTAAATGCGAAGCCTTATTACGAGATACACATTTTTCTGGTGTGAATAAATCTTTAAAGCATTCGACTACTCAAAATCAATCAATGAAACGTTTCAATTCAAATGCACTTGTTGCTATGAACAATAGAGGTAATTCGAACGATAAGTCTAAAGTTTATTCAAGTAGTTGCGCGTATTGCCATAAGTCGCATTCTATATTTTCTTGTCAAGATTTTATTAGTAAATCGATTGACGATCGTATGGCTATTGCCACTCAAAACAATTGGTGCTTTAATTGCCTGAAGCCATCACATCAATTAAAAAATTGCAAATCTATTTTTTCGTGTCGTATGTGTAAGCGTAAACATCACACCTTACTCCATCGCGATCATAACACTAAGATCGAATCAAATCAAATCGGGTCGTCGCTGGTGTCAAGGTCGCATACGAATCAAACAGTGCTGTTAGCCACAGCTATCGTTCAGGTTAAGGATGCTTCAGGTAATATGCAATCGTTTCGTGCCCTGTTTGATACGGGCAGTCAGAGCAATTTCATAACGGAATCAGCAGTAAAACTTTTAAATTTAACGCCGGCTTCATCAACCGCGGCAATTAGTGGCATAGGAGAAGCGGATGCACCTATTATTGGTGACGTTACTTGTTCTATCGGCACTAACGGTCGAATTCTATTTAACTTAGATATGCACGTCATATCTAAAATATGTGGCGATCAACATCGCTCAACTTAACTCATCAAGTTGGTCCCATATTAAATCGTTGCCGTTAGCGGACCCTGGTTTTGATATACCTGGTCCCATTGACATTTTGCTTGCTACTGATGTATTCGTTGACTCTGTTCTTAATCAACATATCAAGGGAGGTGTCAACCAACCAACCGCGTTTAATTCAATCTTTGGTTGGCTACTTTTAGGTAAAACCAATATTTCATGTAGTAGTCTGTTGCAGACGTTGCCTGTAATCAATAATGATTTAAATTCATTAGTTCAACGTTTTTGGGAATTAGATTCAGTACCGCAAACTTCAATGCTGACTCCAGATGAGTTATTATGCGAACGTAAATTCGTTAATGAACACTCACGTGATCAATCTGGGCGTTATATTGTTCGTATTCCATTTAAAAATAATTCAGAACCGACATTTGAGGGCTCTCGCGAAGTTGCTTTGCGTAGGTTCTATGCTATTGAAGGTAGGTTGTCACGTGACGTCTTGTTAAAATCGCAATATGTCGACTTTATGTCTGATTACATCGAAAGTGGTCACATGACAGTGGTTCCTGCAGCACAAGTTGGTACAGGAAAATACTACATACCTCATCATTGCGTTCTACGCCCTGACTCTGCGACAACACGCCTCCGCGTTGTATTCGACGCTTCTGCGAAGGATATGCATTCTAAGTCACTGAATGACACACAACTTATCGGCCCAAAGCTACAACCGAATATTTTAAATCTACTTTTACGCTTTAGGGAACACAACGTTGTCTTCATGGCTGATGCTCGTCAAATGTTTAGACAGATTGTAGTAGCGCACGAACATCGTGATTACCAACGCATTTTCTGGAGGAGTTCTCCTGATGAGCCCCTCTTAGAATATCGTTTAAATACAGTCACATATGGATTAGCTTCGTCTCCGTTTCTCGCTTGCCGTACTCTTCGACAGCTTGCTGAAGATGAGGGAGATTCTTATCCACTCGCAAAACGAGTGCTACTGTCTGATGTTTATTGTGATGACATCACAACCGGATTTTCATCGCTAGAGGTCGCTCAGCAAGCCAAGTCGCAGATTATTAAACTTTTTAAGTGTGGACAGTTTGAGCTTAGGAAGTGGGCTAGTAATAAACCGCAGTTATTGTCAGATCTACCCAGTGATAGTTGTTTGACTGGATCCGTATCGTTAGACAATTCTGATAATCAAATTCTTAAGGTATTAGGTCTTAAATGGAATCCATCCACAGATACGTTCGTTTTCGAAATTGAATCTACTTATCGGCCATGTACTAAGCGTTCAATCCTTAGTGAAGTCGCTAGGGTTTTCGATCCGTTAGGTTTTCTATCTCCCATCACAATTCAGTCAAAATGTTTAATTCAGAAGTTGTGGATTCTCGGTGTTGGATGGGACCAAACGCCGCCTAACGAGATCATCAATACATGGAACAAACATCGCTCTCAACTTAATCTTTTGAGTGAACTTCTAATTCCTCGGCAACTTACCTGCACGGATGCTGTATCGTATGAGCTACATGGGTTTTGTGACAGTTCTACCCTTGCATACGGAGCTGTCATCTATTTACGTGTTACAGATGCTGTTGGTAATATTCATGTTTTCTTCGTTTGCTCTAAGGCTCGAGTTGCACCTCTTAAACATACATCGTTACCACGACTCGAGCTCTGTGCTGCAGTTCTTCTATCAGATCTTTACAAGTTTGTAAAAGATACGTATCTTTCTCGTATTCATATTGATTCTGTATATTTGTGGTCTGACTCAACTATCGTTTTGTCTTGGCTGCGTTCTCATTCTTCGCGTTGGACAACATTTGTCGCAAATCGTGTCAGTCACATACAGGACCTCCCCTACAGACTGGTGGCATCATGTATCCTCAGGTGATAATCCTGCTGATTTGTGTTCGCGAGGTTTATTTCCAAGTGAGCTTGTGCACAATGCCTTATGGTGGGCGGGACCGTGCTGGTTAACCCAAGGTAATGATGCTTGGCCTACGGATACAGTTATCACATCAAATGAGGAGAAGGACGTTATGGAGAAGGAGCAACGTAAGGTAGCTCTTTCCGCTGAAGAGAGAGCTCCAATTGAACCAACAATAATTGACTCTTTACTTAATCGTTATTCA
Source organism: Colias nastes (assembly GCA_907164665.1). Taxonomy (NCBI): domain Eukaryota; kingdom Metazoa; phylum Arthropoda; class Insecta; order Lepidoptera; family Pieridae; genus Colias; species Colias nastes. Next base: position 6,508 of record CAJQZM010020070.1, on the reverse strand, counting down.
TCATTTCAAACAATCGTTAACATTTTGGCATTTGTATATCGTTTTATCAATAACTCTAGAAACCCAGCTCAAGCTAATTGTAATAGTTTCATTAATAACGTTGAAAGGCACAACGCATTATTAAAGATCGTTAAACATGTACAGAGTCAAGTCTTTTCGAACGAAATTGCTAATCTTAAATTAAACAAACCTTTATCGAAACCTTTTCGAAAACTCAATCCATTTATCGATCGATTAGGTATTCTCAGGGTGGGCGGTAGAATTTCACGCGCAGGTTTAGAATACGAACAAAGGCATCCAGCCTTTCTACCGTCTGATCATCCATTAACGTTTTTAATTATCGACAACATTCATCGTAACTACTTGCATCCAGGCCATTTCCTTACCTTAGAGCCTTTGACAGCTGTCCCTGGTGAAGATCTATTAAATGTTAATATAAGTCGGCTTCATCGGTGGCAGTTGTTACAATCATTTCACCAGAGTTTTTGGTCCAAATGGAAACACGAGTATCTTAACTCACTAACACAACGCGCCAAATGGACTAAGGATTCTAAACCGCTTCAGATAGGCTCAATGGTGATAATTAAGGATGAAAATCGTGCGCCACTACAATGGTCTCTTGCCAGAGTAGTGGATCTTTTACCCGGTTCTGATGGTGTAGCTCGGATTGCAGTAGTTAAAACAGCGAAAAATCATATAGTTCAAAGACCGTTGGTTAAGTTATGCCCTCTACCAATCGAGGACTAGCTTAAATCGTTTATCTTTCTTTTAGTATCGTAAGGTATCTAGACATTAAGTTATCGTTAGCATTAAGATATCGTGTCTGTGTAACACCTATCGTGTTATACAGAATCAATTAGTTAGGTAACTAGTTTTTATCGTAATCAATAAGTATCATCAATAATTATGCGGATCATTCTTATCGTTCTCGTTCCCATTATGTTCTATTTATCGTCTGACCAGAAAATACCATAGGCATTTTGGTGGGCGGGATGTTTCGTTACCGTGTAATTGATCGTGGTGTCTATTATCGATGTTTGGCACAGAGTATGCAAACAAAGGTTGTCAAGTTATTTTGCAACTGTCATGCACCACGACACACTTGTACTTCCGCCTTCAATCGGGTCGCTCATCTGCTGTGCGCGCGCGGCGGCCATTAAAACACGTGTATCGCATCGGATAATTGGGCGTAAATTCATCGAGTGCTGCAGCATCTCCAAGGTACGTGGTGCATTGTTTTTGCTGCTCACTATTTCTGAACATCGATATTTTGTGTTAACGTAATTTTCCCTAATGTAGTAGAAGCCACCCGCTATTTCGGCTTGGTGCGATTCTACAAAAGGTGTAAAACGACAGAAAGGAGGATCAGATGATTTACGACGTGATCCCTCCGCACACATAAAGGTATAAACATTTGTTTATGTCACTAGATATGTAAACAATAATGCGACGATACACGAGGTTCCATAACTTTTGTATTTATGTCCCGTGATGCGGACAAAAACGGTCGTTTCATTGAAAATGGGCAATACGATAGCAAACAGCAATATAAATTGCTCTTTGTTTTGTTTTAAGTGTTATGATCTTGGTTCGTCATTAAATATTATAAATTTTAATGAAATATGATAAGAAGTTTAAAATTTAACACCTAGAAATAAGAACAAGAAAGTGACCACTTTTATTTCATAAGCTTTATCAATACAAAATCAACCATTTTAAAGATTTCAGTTCTTGAGATAAACCATTTTAAAGTTAAACTGACTCCTCTTACGGTATTCATAATTTTTCTCCTCCGTCTATAAAATTTATCTATCTATAAACGTTAATAGCTATAACTTCAATAATATGGCAAATTAAATTAAAAACTACCTCACTAAGTACCTAAACAAAAAGTTGAGGTTTGCCAGAAACTTGTACAAGTCGAAGCTGAAGCGTTTCGCAAATATTGATTGTGTGGAGTGTAGAGAAAACTTACGAGAATGCCATTCTTTATTATAAAGTATTTTCTATTAATAAAATATTTGAATTTATTGAAAAAAAAAATGGTTGAAAACCTACTGAATATAATTAATTACTTAATATTTTGCCTAATAATATAAATTGTAGTCTCTAATACCTTCACGGTATTGGAAGCAAATGAAGTACTCTCGGTCTTTTATATATTTTTAACTTATATACCATTACATAAAGACGGCGATAAGTACCTAATTGTGCAATTAATGTATACTTAAATTGAACAATAACTCTATTCAAAATTCTTTCTCTGTTTGTAATCGTTAACAGATTTCATTGAATTTTGTAATAAAGAATGGCGCAGGGTGCAGGATGGCGTAAGTTCTGCCTGATAAGCTTCTTAAAAGGTTTTGAATTGTTTGTAATTAATTTATATATCTATCTCTATTTTGGTAATGTTCGAAAGGTAACGTCTCCATTCGATGTAGAGGAAACGTGATATATATAGAAACTTGAACGACTAAGAGCCCTTGTTCATAATAAGTCGCTCATTCCTTTGGCTCCCGCAGTAGTGTGAAATGACTCTTACCTTCGAGTGAAATGCGAACGCCTGAAGGGTTTTGTGTAGCGCTCTTGCATCTGTCTCACCTAGTGTTTTTGTGCATTCTCTTGAACTTACGGCGTATCAGCGTGTTTCATTGGCTCATATATATCGTAACTGAGTTTTTATGGATCTTTAAGACTCAAATACTGCAAATATCTTTTCGTTACGTTTTTACCGGCTTTATTACCTTTTAAAAATTTTGATATGTTTGCATTTATTTTTATTTAATAAACACTCCCCAAAATACTAAAAGAATACAATAAATATGCATAGCTCCAATAATAGAATATATTCAGAGTCATTAACTACTAAACGAATATCAGGTTATCGGTACATATGCTACGATCTCTCTCATCCCAAAATTAAATGACCTACAACATTTCAGCAGGAAGGTTTCGCTAAATACATATGGACTGAATATCAGTCGATTAGCTTTGTTCATATCAGTGGTTAACTACCTACATATAGAAAATTTAGGTTATTTCATCATTTTTGGTTACTAAAATAAAACACCAATATTATATTTAATATTTATTTATAAAATCCATACTACATTGTGATAAATTATAAAATTCTCGTTTTCTGTAAAACAGCCATTTTCCCCAGCATCTTGAGTTGATATATCTAACCACTTTCATCTTAAATGAGATTAATTTAAACGAACATCGTTCGAGGAGGGTAATTAATCTCGGAACAATATTTCAAAGGAATGCGATAAAGTGATGAATAGAAATAAAATGTATTAAATACGATATTTTTAAATTAACGAACATAATTAAAATTAATTAATCTTAAACTATAATGATATGATTAGCATGTTTCGGACTGTGTCTGATAAGTATCTTCTTTAATTTGGCAATGATTTTACAGTAATGCTACTTTCTAAGTGACTAGATCTAAAATAATGTAACATAGCTTTGCTATACTCCGAAATACACGAATTGACTAGGTTGCCGTTTGACATTTTAAAATACGTGAACACTAATCGATATATGAGTGTAATGAACGATTAAATTTCTTCGTGAAAGTAAGGTCCATGCCCCAATAGCGAGTATTAACATTATTTAAGTAAAAAGAGTATAATTTTATTTTATTACAATGTATATTTTATTTTATGAGCAGCACAAAATAACGTAAGTATTTAAAGCAACACGCGCTTTTACTATAAATCTTACAAACTACTATGTATAAAATCTTTGTGCCAACCAAATCTTTTTCGACCTCAAATCAATTTGACAAGAATCACTTTAAAACATTTATTTAAAATATATCATGTAATGTGGGTAGAACACTAGAAACTCTAGAGAAGTAATGCTAACGCTAACGCTCGCTAGTGGGATTGACAGTCAGCTTAAGGGTGCGCTTAATAAATAATTTCTTAATGTAATGAATATGTAGTCTAATGAAATACCAATCACGATTAAGGGATCATCATGTAATTCTGCTAAGTGCACTGTGCGATCACAATATGTAACTGTGTCTTAAATCTAATACTATGCTGAAATTGTGTATCGTCTTCTCAGTCCTTTAATATCTAAGGGTAGAATTCCTTGGCAGTCAAAATACAGATTTATAGACTAGTGTTTCGAACCTAACCTAATATGCGAAAAGGGTTGAATTTTTTAGCGTGATTCTGATTTTGTGGTCTCCGGCCTCTCATTGGTTTATGGATTGGTTCATTCGCACCAGATAGTAACGGTGATTGGAAATTGTCAATTTCTTCTTCACTTAAATTATCATCACCATGTTGGATATCAATGTCTGATGTGTCAGAAATTATTGTTGACCCTGTCATATAATTATCGTTGATGTCAGCGCCAGTAGTTTTTTCAGAATTATTAAAAATATGGATATCTGACACCAATTGAACAGAGGCAGTAAAATTATGCGCATCATCATCTGAATTGGTAGAGGTATCAGATGTATTTATTAATGATGTTATAGAAATATCACTGTGCTCTGTAAACTCGGATGTATTTTTATTTATTTCAGTTACGGTAGAATCGGAATCAACTGAGAAATTGGAAGGTCTATTATTGAGTGGCTCCAAAGTTGGTTTTGATTCTTCGACTTTACTTATATTGTCTCTAAAGATGGGCATCTTTGTGGAAACTTCCATAACCTGAACGTCAGTTGAGTGGTTATTATGTTCTATGTTAAAAGTTATATTGATAATTTCATCATGTAAGACATAAACATTTGGTGATGTCGCATTTTGTTGGTATTTTGTAGAATTTATAATCGTGTTCGTCGCGGGTATGTTAATTGTTTCATTATAAATACTTTTATCTTCTACAACCTGTTTTCCAAAATCATTAGGTTCTCTTATAATCACGGTCAGCTCTATAGAGGATTCATCTCTTTCATTGTCATCAGTGAGTATTTGAGTTTCATTTTGAATATTATGTTCCTGTTTTTCTCCTTTTTCTGTTGTATCTGATAATGAGATAGGAGTTTCGACAGTGGTGTAGGATGGTGCTAAAGATAATATAGATTTATTTGAACTCCTTTTGACATTTATTATTGAAATTGATTTTCTTTTTGAATCATCGTATTTTGCATACTTTGAAGTATATTTTTTCGGGGTTGCTTTTTTCGTGTAATCTTTATCGTTATTCTCGTTGTTACTTTTTGATTGCGTGACACTAATTAAAACACTATTTGCTAATGTTGTCGGAGTTTCATTTGTCGTGTTGTCATTTTCTACATTTACCGAATTCGTCACTTGATTGCTTGGATGTTTTCTATCTTTATAATCATCATGCTCTTGTGCAAGCTTTTCTTCAAAAGACATTGCAGTCATATCATTGCTTAATCTAGCTTTGGCCATTACTAGGGGTGGGACAAAATGATCAGTCGGTTGATTAAATATCGTTTCCAAATTACCAAGCCGAGCAAGTTCATCGTGCAATAACTTATGTTGAATGTGCCGTTCATCCTCTAACTTATCCGCATACTCGTTACTTGCAATGTCATCTTTGAACATTATACTGGGAATATTATTATTTAGATTGTTAGTTTCCACATGGTTTATATTTATGATTTTTTGATTTCTAGTGGTTGGTTCATATTGTTTGGTTATAAATTGATTGCGCTCTCCTAAAATATAATTATGAACAGGAGTAGATTTTATAAAACTAGCCTGTTCTATATCTTCATGTCCAGTTGTAATAGCCTCCTCAGTCATAACATCATTATCTTGGTCAATGGAAACGTCAGTAGTAACTTGCCAATCCGAATTGGTAAAATGTATATTTAGTGTAGATGAAGCTTGTTCTTCCTCAGCACACGATAAATCTTTTAACAAATCTTCACGTTTCTGCAAGAAAGTGTGATTTTAGTTTATAAGTAATAGATTAAATATTTTTTTTTTATTTAAAATGAATTTGATACGAACCACATTGCCCGTGCATTGAACGCGTTTCACACCAGCTAAACCACAGTCGGTTGTAAGTTGAACGGCTGCACTCTCCGGAAGGTACAAGACAGTAAGAGCTGGCAATGCTTTTACCATACAGCCCTCGTTGCCAAGCGCCCATTGAGGAACTATAAAAAAATGCTATTTTAATCAATTGCTTTCTCATATAACAAATATAAATTTTTATTAGAAAATTAACGAGGAAAATATACTTTATGAACATGTATTTTTCATTTTAATTTTATAGAGAATGATAAGAGTTTTCATCAATAAGTTACCCGGCAGTTCGCAGATAAAGGAGGCAACAGAAGGTCCACCGCACGCTCGAGCATCCCATCGATAGTCTGCTGCAGGATCAGCAGCCGCGCAAAGTGGTGCAGTTCGCGAGTCTGGAGCTGAACTCCAATACCCTTCACCACTTAAGCCTCTATAGTCACTAAAATAGTAAAGATCTGTATTTAGTAATTTTGAAATAATTATGCAAAATATTAAGGGTTTGGTCTAGTAGTGCAAACAAATGCATCCTGTCATCC
>CAJQZM010020066.1:0-10705 GCA_907164665.1 Colias nastes | reverse complement strand
CAACATGAATGGCCGACGAATCAATCCCTTTTAATCAAATTTAAACAAATTAATTTTACGAAACCCTTATAAGAGCATAAACCTTTACAACTTTTCAGCTTTTAAGGAAGGTATTTCAATTAAATTAATTCATTAAAACTTAAACAATGAAAGCCGCAAACTATATTTCAACAAAACTTCAACATTAGTATAATATACATTTCATGAATTAACACCATAATAATATTATTTTGAGTTTAAAACTCGGCGAAGCGTATTCCCCCACGAAATGACCTAAAGTAATGTCATAATTAACATTAATGTTGACTAACAAGTTTTAAGGTAAACAGGGTATAATTCCGACCGTGTTACCCACTCACGTACGGGTTGGGTGAAGTAAAAATTAACTACTAGAGACTCATGACGCCCTGGTATAATTCTTATTTTTGCTGATATTTTTAATACTAGCTTTTCGCCCGCAGCTTCGCCTGCGTAGTCAAAGGAAAACTCGCATAGTTCCCGTTCCCGTGGGATTTTTGCTATAAATCTAGCCTAGATGTTAATCCAAGTTACCCTATATACGGGTACCAAATTTCATGAAAATCGGTTCAGCAGTTTTTGCGTGAAGGAGTAACAAACAAACTTTCGCATTCATAATATTATTAGGATTTATTGCTATGACCTCGATCGTGTGTACTTAAAGTTATTGCACGAAAATGGGAATTTAAATGACGGTTGGCTCTTAAAAAACCCACACAGATCCTCAAAATATCTTAAGGTCAAAGTTGAGTTCAGTGGATTACGCATCTACGTACGTATATATCGATCCTATAAAAGGAAGAGTATTGCTGAAAGAGTAAAATAAAAATGGCACATGCCTGAGGGCAGTCAATATTTTGATTCCCAATAGTTACCAACATTTTGCCGCCTCTTTCCCATGGAAACTTCTTTTCGAGTAGGCGAAAAATAAATCTATACTAATATTATAAAGCTGAAGAGTTTGTTTGTTTGTTTGTACGCGCTAATCTCAAGAACTACAGGTCCGATTTGAAAATGCTTTCGTTGTTAGATAGCTTATTTATCAAAGAATACTATAGGCTATAATATATCATCACGCTAAGACCGCGGATCACAGCTACAGCTAGTATTCTATATACCTATTATCAATAGCGATTCTAAAAGAAAAGCAGCAAGGTAGCACAAAGGTCTAGGTTTTGAGTTTCAAAACAAGGTTGTAAATTGTTTCAATTCCACAGAAGATGACCGTTAAAACCAATAACATCTAACCATTACTCATCTCTTTAAAAAATACATCTCTTTTACCATTTTATTATTTTATTATTTCTTACAGTTTCGCGCCATTAGATGACCCACACACAAAAGGATTATTCACGAGAGCGAATTACAAATTCCTTGTATCGGACAAACGTAGACACAGCTCAAACAGTGTAGCCAGAACAAATATTTACTTGTAAGTTCCGGACAAGCGTTCAGACGCTGCTCCGTGTACTGTCAAACTAGTAACTAGTGTTACCTTACTCAAACTACAGGCTTTGAAGCGTGTTTTATGGTGTGTAAAGTGGGCATGTCCAACTTTATGGGGTTAAAGATCTGAATCGTCTGAGTGTTGCCAGTGTTTGAGATTATCTGTTCAATATAGTACTAGTACAATTTAAAAAAACAGTTCGATAGAGAGAACGTTTTATCGGCTCTTTATTTTGGAAGTGAAACTTCTTTAGGCGCGTTGAGAGTAAAATTTCAAGGTCGCGTCATGGCAATACCGTCACGTCATGGAGTAAGGCGACGATTTTGGTATCTTTAAATCTTGCTAAAGATGTTTCGCTTCTAACATGTGTGCTCTTCAAACACGCTCTTTTTTTTGTTTTGTTTTAATGGCAGAAAAAGCAATGGGGCAGGTGGGATACCTGATGTTAAGTGGTCACTACCACACAAAAACACTAGTAAAATTCTTTCAGTATTAGATAGTTTATTTATCGAGGAAGGTTAGGCTATATATCATCACCCTAAGACCAACAGGAGAGGAGCAATGCGGGTGAAACGGCGGGGCATAGCTAGTACCTTATATAGTTCAATTTAAAATTAAATACGATAAGCTTTGAGTCGATGGAAATTATACTTAGTGTATCAATCGTAACGTAATTTACGAAGTAAATAAAATACCCTTAGTATATCCTATCCACAAAATACGCTCTCCACTGCAACATTTTCATTTATAATTCAGCCTTCGATAGCATTACACGCGAACTATATACTTACATGCTTTACTGTTCGTAAGTTACTTTATACACAAAAACATTTGTTATCCTTATCAATATACATTATCAAAAAGCCTTGGCTTATCATCTAGAAAGACAAGACACGAAAAATCTTCAAAACTTTCAGATTTATATAAAACACATATTACATTATATTATCCATTTTTATACCAGTTCCTCAAACTATATCATTTCCACCAAAAACATCGCATTGACAGCACCTATACTTTATATTAATAATATACAGGACATTTTATTTTCATAACCCGGGACAGGTGACCGTAATAGTGGCCACGTTTTACGACAAGTTTATTACTTTATTATGACTTATGTTCATATCTTGTTTTATTTGGATACCTTTATTGAGGCCATAAAGTAACTTACGAACAGTAAAACATGTAAGTATATAGTTATAAGGTTATTCGCGTGTAATGCTATCGAAGGCTGAATTATAAATGAAAATGTTGCAGTGGAGAGCGTATTTTGTGGATAGGAAATACTTTATTTGCTTCGTGAATTACGTTACGATTGATGGATAAGAATAATTTCCATCGACTCAAAGTTTATCGTATTTAATTTAAAATTGAAGTATATAAAGTACTAGCTGCGCCCTGCGGTTTCACCCGCGTAGCTCCGCTTTTGTTGGTCTTAGCGTGAATATTATAAGCCTATAGCCTTCCTCGATAAATGAAATATCTAACACCGAAAGAATTTTTCAAATCGGACGAGTAGTTTCTGAGATTAGCGCGTTCAAACAAACAAACAAACATACAAACAAACAAACTCTTCAGCTTTATAATAATATATAGTATCTAAGATTAAATGTAAATTAAATGATACTATTTAATTAACATTTTTGATGAACATAATCATGAATTTGTTAACATTAAATTTTTATTGTTATCAATTAAAAATAACTGTAGAGAAATTGAGAGCTTAATAAAAAAAAATATTGACAAAATAAATAGGTATAGCTTGTAAATGAATCCATATAGGCTCCTGAATAAGTAAAACACTGTGTCTCAGGAGCTAATTGGCAAGTAATATAAGAGCTTCTTAAACTTTTCTGGAGAACGTCCAAAGCATTTTGACAGCACTGACCAGCTTTAAATCAATTTAATTTGATGTTTTCAAGAAAATTAATTACCGGCTAAGCCTGATGCTTAGGCAACAGTTGGTTGGTTATGACGATTCAAAAGTGCTTTTATAAGAAGTCTAATTGAATAAATAAATATTTGAGTTTGAGTTTATTCATTTCCTAGTCATTATATAATTTATAAGGTATGAAAATAATTCGAAGAAATCGACAATGCTAAACGAAACAGGTACTTGATAATCATGATAAGGTTCTTTAAAAACTTACGTACGTACGTTACGTATGATATATCAAAATAATTCACTACAGTATGTAACCATACATACAAATAATTCGACATACTACTTATAAAATAGTACCTAGTTTTAAAGAATAGTTTTCCAAAACACTAGGACTTCTGTCCCAAATAGCAGCTGCTAAAATGTCTTGTTTCTTCTACACGTCAATTTACATTTAAAACATGGACGCATTTCATGTATTGTAAAGGAAATATGCTCAGTAAAAGTTCAAAGAATGTATTGAAGCAGATGATAAAGGTATGCCCTCAGGGAACATGGCTTCAGTTTTTATACAGTCGACTTGATAAATAGATAAAAGTATATACAATGTGACTAGGATCGAATTAGCGCCATCTTGTGACGTCATTGGTGTTAATTTAAGTCAGTTCAGTACATAATGGTTTGTATTTTAATTTAAAGTAAATAAAGAAAAAATAATTTCAACTGTTATTGATATACAAAATGGATTTTTATGTAAATGATATTTTTTGCATTTTCGATTACTAACAATATTTCATTTCAAATTTTTAAATGAAACACGATTAGGTACTATTGATGGAAAATATTCATTTTGCTACCAATTACATTCGCTAAATTGCTGCAAATCCTCTACTTTTCCTTCTTACTTACTTTTTCCTTTAATATGAATGATTTTACAAATAACATAACTGATCTTTTACGTACGGAACTCTGAAACGGAGCAATGTAATTTCTGAAGAAAAATTATTTCGCCGTAAATCTTTCGAGATCACAAGAAATACTTCATTGTTCTTAAGCGGTATTGTAACTTCAATTTATTTTTAATAGAAAATAAAAGATGTCAAGCGTAATCTATTATATTTTTTCACTGTAACACCTACGCAATTTAAATTAAAATCATTTAATAATATCTACCTACGCAAAAGAAAGTTAAATTTGTTTTTACGGGTCATATCCTATTTTTTATTTTATTTTATACAGAAGTTTTCAAAGCAGAGCAAAGAATATTATTAAATCAGTTGCAGTGGCGTGAAATTTTACATTGTAAGATAAATTGTTTTCACAGACAGTATCGTGATTTACAAACAAAGCTTTTTCGTTGATAAAAATAATGGTATATCCTATGATATATAAAAAAGCTAGATACGTTACCCGCTCTCTATTTTGGCAAGAAAAAACTCAGCTAAGTGCCCGAGTTTCACTTAGTCACGCACCATTCAGCGTCGTGGCTGGACGTTCTTTTTATATTTTAATCGGCAGTTGTTATTACGAAGTACATGAGTGAGACATGTATTATGTCTCGTGCGTGAGAGTGAAAGAGAGAACAACTGTATTGGTGATAATGCGTTAGTAAGTAGGTATGTATTAATTACGCTGTTTTTTAGTGCAATGATGTTGGCGTATGCCGCGTCTACTAGTATAATAGAGTCATTGAGTATATCTGTTTAAAAATCCGCTGACTAAAACTGATTGAAGTGAAAAACACGTACTAAAAGTAGCAAAATTGTAATACATCATATCTTAAAACAATCTCAAAGTAGGTAGGTATTTTACCTACAGAGCATTTTATACCTATACATTTTATATCTACACATATTATGATCACACCAGATAGGCCCAAAACTCAGCATGTAGTAACACAATAAACAAGAGATTAACACAGTGGGTCGTCTTATTCTATTTTAGAGTGTTCTCTGTACCTAGCTTGATAATACATACAGAGTATATCGTTGTTTCGTACCTACACAATGTAAATTTGTCGATGCAGCACGGCTTTGCTAAAATACGTGCAAGAAATGCAGTGAGATTGTTCATCAAAATTTCGCGTCATGAATGAATGAAAGCTTTTATTGCAAATAAAATAACAAACCGTAATTGGAATTAATTATGTCTTAAAAATTTGTAATGTTTGTTTTTTTCTGTTTATCTTACCTGTCTTCCAAAAGCCTCCTCTATACGCCTTCACGTTTCTATCAAAGTGTTATAGGATATTGCAGGAGGTATGAACTAACATACCTCCTGCAATATCCTATAAATCATACATTTCATCCCACTTTTCTTGGATATTTTGTCCACTTTCCTGTTCGTTATAAACACATTATTACCAACACATTATTATAAACACATTAACACCAAATAATGTTAAACAGAATATCAATCAATTCAACGGCCACACAAATAAATCCCAAGTTTGTAGCCAGTGTACAGTGTACACATCAAAGACAAACTACGCAATAATTACAAACAAGTACTGAACTGGTATCCGCGGCAAATTTAATTACGAATCGCGAATTAAGCAAACGCCAGCGAGGTCCAGAGACGGAATGGGGAGGTGGTGCTTGAGGCCTTGTACAACTTAAACAAATTTTTATACGAATTATTTGGTAGATTCCGTCCCTGCTAGTAGGTATCATATAAATGAAGAACTAAGAAATATAACAAAGTTCTCTTCGAATCGGACAATGTCACAGACAAAGAAGAAGAAAAAGAAGAACTAATATTGGAACGAAAACAATGGTATAGAAAAGGAATCGTCGATAAAGTAGTATACCTATTAGCTGTTATACCTTCTATGTTATAGTTTAAAATGCAGGATAACTATGCTATAGTAGAAAAGCTAATTATGTAAGTTGTAATAACTACTAGATCATAAATTCTTATAATTTATAATTGTACGACGCTTGTAGCAGTAATCCACCAAAAATCTTGCCCGAAACGTAAAAAAATCAAATCGCAGATCAAAGGGCCGTGTTAAATCAAATACACAATCCCTGTTATGGCTGATTTGAGCATTTTGTGACCCGCTATGGGGCGACCATTAAAAAGGAACGAGGGGGCAACCCGCATAAGTTATCAATTAAGACCGGTCAGGGTCGCTGCAAACTGAGATCGTAAAGCTTTTGAAGCTCATCAGTGTGATTTAAAGTGTAATGAAAGAACTGATGTTATGGGAAAGGTGTTTCTAATTTAAATAAACTTACAGTTAAATGAGCTTCTCTCTCCACATAATATTACAATATACTTGTCGATTAGGGTATGTGCGTTGAAATGCAGGTGAGAAACCTGTGATTGAAACGGTCGATTTTCGATCAAAATACGACGGTGATACTTGTTGTGTGTGTGTGATTTAATTTTTTTCTTTTTCTACACTAAATAATATTCCTCAAACTGTAAGCTTAACATCAGTAGCCCAATCCAGCTACAAAGACTGTCTCTACTACATTACAATTTTAACAAAATCAGCAGCTTAGTTATTGCTTGTTAAAATAAACGAAAATTAAAACCAAGTATCACATATTTACAATACGATTAGAAATACTGACCTATACCTTAATAAACATATAGGTATACAGAATACCTTTAAACCTTTCAGAGCCTCAACCATCGGGGCTCCACATAACTCAAATCCACGTTTTGAAGAGCCTTACAAACTTGACATGCCACAAGCTTCGGCCTTGGGTGTGATAAATTAATTATTCAGTTCTGGTACAGTTTTAGGAATACCCGAGCACCCAAGTCCTGTACTGCGGCATAAATATTAATATGCCCAAGATGTTAGGATGCTGTTTATTTTAAAATTTCAAGTGGATACTCTCAACGTTATTACGGTGAACATGACGAACTTTCCCTTAGTATGCTTGTTTCGTTTGATGAGAAATAAATGTTTTAAGGAAACATAATGTTTGGTCTATGAATAAGGTAAACTTCAATTTGTTTATTTTTCTAATTAATAGACTATCCAGATATTCTGTTATATCTAAATCAGTTTCGAAAAACATTGCTAAAACCTTGTCCTAAGAGACGGGCTGTATTTTTAAGTAGGCACTTACAAATTCCTGTGATGATGTCGCCTAAATGACTAAGATATTATATTTAGAAATTTATTTTTGGAAATTAAGTATAGGGTAATACTGCTTTTCTTAATTTTTATTAACTGACAAAAATCTGATATTACAAGGAGTCATAACTCTAAAAAAAGTGTCTCTTAACTCTGGCGTCGTACCTTAATGGAATAAAAAAAACCGAATTAACCATTAATGTCATGGCAACATTCCTACATAAAAAATCACATGGCAACATACAACATACATTTGGCGGTTTAATTAAGCGACACAAAATCTACAATTTACTAGCAGCAGCGTACTCGTTTACTCGATTACAAGCTACAATGTTCTCATTAATCACATTACTTACTTTGTCATACAATTCATAGCTGATAATTAAATTTTAATGTACCTTCAATTATGTAGTGCGTGGCGGACTGGTTAATGTATGGTTGTAGCGAGATGTATTGGATTGTGACTGTGATGTCTCTGTTATTGTGAGATTTAAGTTCTTTCTCCTATTTAAGATATATTTGATGGTATCTAGATTTCATACAATCTTTTTTTTAATGGTAACTTGATGGCGCTCTAAACTAACTAAACTAACACGCTTATAGGCTTATACTCATGAAATTATTATATAGTCACCGATCCTGGATAAGTGTACAAAGTTTGAATGAAATCTGTCCGTTTATGGTGCATGTTGGTAACACACAATCATACAGGTGAAGCTAATAAAAACATATTAAAAATTGAGGTGCAAATTCATTACTCACTCATAACTCAGTCATTTAGACATTATAATTCTACATGAACTTCCACGAATATTGCGACCTGTAAACTATGCTGATGTAATCCCCCTTTCCCATGGGTCGTATTAACCCTTTGTGTGAGTGTCATGGGCTGGATTCTATTGGAATACCTGGTATCCTGTCACGAGTAATTTGGCTGTAACAGTAATATTATATTTTTTTAGTTCAATGTACCTACAGAGATAAGTAATATAAAAAGTAAAAAATAGAACAAAAGCTATTATTATACAAGTTGCGGAGTTTTTATCCATTAAATTCATCATTTTCTTTATATTAAGTTATATTAGAAGACACTTCGTGCTTCGTACGTAGGTCGGAAAAGCCAAATCAAGCAGAATAATGCAATACAATGTGTCTTATGAAACACGTGTATATTTACAAAACTCTGACACGCAACTTGCCAAATAATCGATCATTAACAAAATTGAAATCAGATCCCTCGAGGCGAAACTGCGTGAGCGTACAAGAAATATGTTTTACCTTTTTATAACCCCCAAGAATATATAAAAGATAAGGCTTCTGAAAGTTTCTTAGACGCCACCCGAGAGACTAACTGAGTGCGGTTCTCTGTACATAAAGTGCTTTGAAATTTTATTAAAATTATGCTAATGTTTGGATTACTTGGAGGGTTTTAATTTGTGCCTCGTTTGGGCTCGTATTCGCCATATTTGTGTCTGTTAAATGTCGTTTTAATGGTGGTGGTTATTTGTTTTAAATGGGAAAATCATCTATGTAAGAACATCCTAGACCACATTAGTTATAAAACTTGGAAATTCTTCACTATTATGATAATTATAATTTAATCTGGCTAAAATAATTCTTATAATAACGTTTTAATGCGACGATGAAAAACAACGCCTGACAGTCAAAGCAGTCTGTAAAAAAAATATTATTACGAATACAATTATTAGGTACTAATTTTGAAAATAATTGTTAGAAGCACAAGAATTAAAAAGGGATTAGTTTAAAATACTGTTATTTGTGAGCATGAAAAAGTACTGAACGGATAGTGTTGTGTTAGTCGCCCAGAGTTATCCCTGAAACTGGTTTTTTGCATGAAAATACCAATATGTTACTTAACGACTTTTCATAACTTGTCGACTAACTATTGAGAGCAACTTAATTGCGATTATGAAATACTGTGTGAAAAATATGATAGTATATGAATTAAAATTTAGATTATTTTCTGTTCTTATAAGTATACGTGTAGTATAAGTATATGTGCTCCATCTGCTATCCTTTTAAAAAGCTATGCTTTTTTAGAAAGCCAGGTGAGAACTTAATGAGATTTCTCCATTAAAATCGTTGCAAAACACGGAATTCGACGAATATCTTAGTAAACAGATAGTGCTAAAAAGCTGAAAACTTGTCTATTTAGAAATCCGATATTAAACGGGAATCCTGAAACAATACAGTCTTTATTTGTGAAACTGCAAATAATATTTTCCTATTATACTTTATATTATTCTCCTGTCCCTTCTGATAAAAACATATCAACATATATAAATTGCAATTCGGTACAAACACTTTAGCTTGGATAGATAAAATCATCATGCTCCGATAGCATAGAGTTCAATAAATTGGACCGAATCCCGCTGGGCCAATCTTATCCGAATTTAATGAAATTTTTCACAAACCACACACGACACCACTTTGTTACAAAAATATAATTTCCATTCTACATTCTGAAGTGAACCATATATCTTTATGTTACGGTTTAGTTTCCAATAACATGGATATGGTAGATACGATATTTTAGGGTAAATACGAGTAACGACATACCCTTTGAGTGCGGGAAGTTAGGTAAATAAAATTATCAGTCCTCGGCGATCCTGGTTTAACGAAGGTTACATCGATGATTGAAACATCTGGACAAATAGCAATTTTAATTATACAGTTTCACCAGGCTTTTTATAGAGTGGAAAAATATTACAAACTGAAATACTTAAAATTCTATGAACAATAATATTAAACTCGTGGTCGGGAAAAATATTATTTCCGTCTGTATGTTTGTCACAAAAAACATAGGAAATAGACATACTTACATTTTGTCAAGCTATCTCTTCTTCCCCCCGGACCTCGATACGGAATAGACGTGCCGTTATTGCCAGTTTGTTTAAAATATTAAATTAATCAATTTAAATTAAAAATCCAAGTGAAAAAATAGGAGTGCATAATTTGTGAGTCTGCAACGTCATCCGCGTTTAAACAGCTAGTTTATATTTCAAACTCAAACTCAAACTCAAACATTCATTTATTCAATTAGACTACTATTTAGTAGCACTTTCGAATCGTCATTACATAATTATTTTTAACATTTACCACCGATTCGGAAAGCAGTATCTATGGAGAAGAACCGGCAAGAAACTCCATAGTTGCTCTTTTAAATTAATCATGTCGATATTACATAATATTATGTAACTTATATCTAAATACATAATATATCATAATATGCCAAAGA